>JAEMON010000012.1:20736571-20755296 GCA_030264115.1 Lygus lineolaris
ATTCGCTAATTATTATGAACAGGTGTACACTTGGCTTGAACTCAAGTTTCCTAAAGTTCATCAACAACTCATCTCTCCTGGAACAAACCTGATTATTCTAAGGTTACACCTCCTGGAAATGATAACTGCTCTGATCCCCCTCCCTCAGTCTTCTTCGACCGCCACCGGGTCCCACGAATTGGGTTATTGATGTCAACAACAACAATTTCAAAAAGATGCGGTAGTTTTGCGAAACCGCGCCACAATAATTATTCTAGAAGCACACCTCCAGGAAATGGAGACTGCAGCTTGCTTTAGAAGACTGCAGCTTGCTTTAGATTTCGTCCCCCTTCAGTCGCCCTTTCTCGCCACCAGTTTTAATCAGGAAAGGGGACGTCACCCTCCAGAGTCTCCCGCCAGGGTTCCCTTTAACTCAATTTCAAAGTCCGACCTCCGAAGTGGAAAGGGGTTTGTTGGGACACCCTTTGCAAAACCGCGAGGTGAATTCATCCACTTTGACAAAATCCAGTTTGTCGACTTATTGAATTTCATTCCCGTCGCACGTAGGTCCTATTTACCACCATTCTTCCGTCGGAGGGTCCTACCCCCCCCCCTCCCCTTCACCTCTTGAACTGTGTATTCAAAGTAAGGAGGTGCGAGGCTGGGAACGCTATATCGATTGCCACCTAGCTCGTGTTATTATTGAATTTCTGGGACAAGCGAAGTAGAAAACACTTGAAATACCTTTTGCAATGGAAAACAGTTGATGTACATGATTCAATTAGGTACCTACATGCGCTTCCTCAAGAACATTGTGATTCGTAGACAACTCAAATACCACGGCAGATAGAAAAAATTCAATCATACGGCGAATTTGATCCGTGGTTTCACTGGATGATCAAAAGCCTTCAAAATCTCTTCTTCGAAAACGCAGCCAGTGAGGGAAGATGACCTAACTAGCTATTTTTCTTAAATTCTATCTATATCAATTGGAAATTGGTCGATCGTGGAGTCGCTTCAAACTTTGATCATCTCCATCAACTGAAGTAACTGACACCATCGCCCATCAGACCTATCGATCCAACAACCCTCTCCGGTCCTCCCTCACGTTTTCAAGAACATTCTCCATCAATTAGTATATTGCTTTTTTTCTTTTTTCCAACAGATTTTATATACCTTTAACTAATAACAATCCAGGTTACAAATAACCATTCCCGCCTTGGACTAGGTGTGATACTCTCGCATCCTCGAGTTGACTCTCACAAACAACCCACATAATATTGCTTGTATTTACAGGAATTTTTTCGGTTCAAGTACATACCTAATAATTTCCCAACTTCATCCTGCTATCTGACTCCAATCTCTGCTTAGTGCTTTTTTTTCAAGAGTCAGTCCTCCTGGAAGGAATTTACCGAAAGACGTCAATGTTCAGACTGTTCTTGGCAAAAATGCTCAAAAAAGTTTGCATTCTCTTCAGACCAATTTAATAAATTGATTGATGGAAAGCATGCTCTTGTTATCGATGCGACATCATAAGCTACATATTCATTGGTTCCTATGTAATACTGATCCAACCTTATCGGATAGGTAAATATCTGGACTTTTTCCGAATCATAGTGCTTAGGAGATCTAAAAAAGCACTGCTTTTTCAGATTTGCCAAACTCAGTGATGGAACTTGGGCATAATAATAATTGGGTGGGAATATGATGGTTATAGCACGATCTTCGATAGGGACCAAAACCTTATATTACTAACAGGGAACCTGAAAGTATGGAGGAAAAACTGTGAACCCCAAAGGGTTTCGGTTTTGAGTTTATATATCTTCGATCGTATGTCTCGGATACAAAATACTGAATGTACCTGGGTTCATATCACGACGAAAATAGACTCATTGCTCAGACCATCTCTGACGGATTGAGTTCGATCCGCTCAATCAACCTTTGGAACCCTCCGGATAGGTCCTTTCAGAGAAGGGAAAGACGTAACGGAAGAAAAGTGGGAGAGCGGAGGATATCGGGCGCAAGAAATAACCGAAGTCGTTCGTACTAAAAGGAAGCCGTCGCGGGCGAGGGGGTTCCGAGATCAGGGGCATCCACTGAAATGAAAGGGTGGGGGAAGGAAGGTCGATGGTAGAAAGAAAAAAGGGTCCTGGGCTTTAGTTATCATAAAGCCACCCCCCTCCAGCCCGTCCGGCAGAACCAACAAGATAGTAAAGGGAACGTTTTTGAGGGCCCTTGAAGGCGTAGGGCACTAGCTTTGGCTTTGGGTTATATTTCGTGAAAGGGAATGAATCAGAGGCAGAGAGAAAGACCTCTTTGTCCAGAAAAAGTAGGTAAGTACTCTTCGTAGCGATGACCGCGCAACTTTATGGGTTCTATATAGAAGTTGTTACCCTTGCTTTGGTGATGAAATTGTGAATAAGGGAATCTGGAGTGAACACATTCTGGATTTTCCCACGTCACTTTTTGGTATCGACTAAAAATGTGCCTTTTCAGGCACCCATGGATCAAGTCAGGGTCCTTTGACACCACCTCGTCAGTCCTATTTTTCAGCAATAAAAAAGGAAAAAATGAGTAGTCGTGTTTTTTTGAGAAACAGTAATAATAGTTGGTATTCTATTTTACCTGAAGAATTTAAACACAAATCGTCAAGCGATCATCATCAAAGTCTATGTGGAAGAGAGAGCTGCTTCCCTAAGTAAATATTCCGACAGGAATGGCTCTTCAGCAGCGCGAATATACGATTTTCACTGTTCATGTCCATCTTCTCCATCAGCGATTCAGTCTTGGACCAAATCAACAGCTCCTTCAGGTTTGTCCATTTTCTAATCAGCAAGGTTAATTATTACTTTTTCAATCGAATTGTCTCAGTGAGAGCTTTCCAAAAAGGTGCAACATGAGGGGTATATGATGATTTAAAACAGGTCTCGTCCAATTTGCTACATCTTCCCGTTTTGTGGCCAAACTTGACGGAATTTCCAGCTGAAGACTGGGAATTAGGTGTTTTTGAGGGGGCTGATTACGAATCTGAGGCCTAAAGTGTGAAATTCATACCCTTGAGCAGACCCCCTTGCTTGCGCAGCTATATCAAATTCGTTGTCACTCATAGTGAAATGCTCTTGGTCCATAACTTGTTTATACTCGAATATAAACGATAATTTATTTGTAAATTCCTAATTTATCCACTCATTAAAAATGAGGAGTCAAAATTATTTGAGCTAGAAAAGATTGGACTTGAATTTTCTTCCATTTTTAATTCTAGTAACTACTAGTTAGGAACTTTCAGGGGTTCTTCTTCAATTCTAATATTTTCAAAACCCAAAAATTGTACATCGTTAATACAAACGTGAGACATTTTGATTCTGCATTTTTTGCTAATTATGTCATTAGAGGTTCACCTATGTTATATTGAAAAGGAACTCATTTTGGCTCCTAGTTTTAGTTGACGCCAAATAGGCAAAAAAATACTTGAAGTCATAAACTTCACTGAATTCCCGAAAGTTACGGAGAAGGCATTTCAGCAGTATGGCGTTATTTCCACTACTTATCAGCGGTTAACTTCCAACTAAAGTGATGCTAAAGACCCTATAGCAAATTTAAAGCTATTTTGAACTCCTTATGTGGTCATAAAGCTAGGCAAAACCAATTTATGAGTTAAACAAATTAATTCCCGTGTGAATCCCTCAAAAATAAATTCCCTTTGAAATCGAGCGTGTTCCCCCTAGACCTCCCTGCGTACCGCCATCCAGCCAGAAAAGCCATGTCTAATTATTGTAGTTTCACCAGATCGAGAACGAGGGAGCAACTCGAAGTTGAACATTTGTCCACCAGAGTGCATAGGTACCCTTCTTGAACAGTTGTCAAATTGAGCGTGTGGGAGCATCTCAAAGTTGAACAATTGCTCACCAGAGTGCAATAGTGCATAGGTACCCCTCTTGAACAGATGTCAAATCGAGAACGTGGGAGCAGCTTCAAGTTGAGCATTTGCTCACCAGAGTGCACAGGTACCCCTCTTGAACAGATGTCAAATTGAGCGTGTTCCGCGAACCGTCATCCAGCCAGAAAAGCCATGTCAAATTTGTGTAGTTTCACCAGATCGAGAACGAGGGAGTAGCTCGAATTTGAACGTTTTCTCACCAGAGTGCATAGGTACCCCTCTTGAACAGATGTCAAATTGAGCGTGTTCCCCCCATCAGTGGATATGACTATGAAGGAATTACATTCCATGAATATATTCTACAGGGCTCCTTGAATTCACCCTCATCTAAGGATAAGTCAAATCATGTAAACTCCATCGCTGTTTATGTTCTGGCAATGTAGTGCTCAGTTCTAGCGACGGATTCCGTGTCAATCCGAAATTTCATTTAAAACGGAGGAAACTCGAGACCTCGGAAAACTTCCAGCTGAAGAAAAGTCGAGGACGTTAATTTCGGCGTGACATTCAAGATTGATTGTGATATCGTGTTCCCCTTGGAGTCGCTTTGCTTTTGCATTTACATTCTTTGAACTTCCTGCGAAGCTTCTCCTTTTTCCAATTGTGGCCCTTCAAATGTCGCGTTTTTGTCAGTCTTTGTTTGACTGGAGAATGCAATTTTCACTACTTACCTACGGTTTATTCTTACCAAGGATATTTAATGGAATCAGGTAAGGCGTTGGGGATGAGTGGAGGGATGTTGGTTGGCGAGTTTGCCTGCTTCTTATGCTTTTGTATCATCGTATAGGTATTTATCAACTGTTTTGACCGGATTATTTGCTCAAAAACCTCATCAAACTGACTTATTATAGATTCCTCACTTTTGAAACCGTGGTTATAGCTATTTACTACAATTTTGCATAACCTTTGGGTGCCTTTGCAAAGGTTTTGGTTGTTATTGAACAAGACTGAATCGTGAGTGGCAGCAGGGTAATTTTGGGTCTGATGACTCCCAATTTGGACAATTCAACTTTTTGGACTGCACATCAATAATTATTATTAATAGTGAAGATGACAAATAAGAGTATTGGTTCAAATACATGAGAAACTGGGCAGCTTTAACAAATAGGACTGCGGTCTGACTATTGTGTAGGCTAAAGTGTCAAGTTGAATAATATCACCGAATAGATAAGAGACAAACTCTTGATTCTCAACATTTGCGATATAATTCAGCAGTCTGGGATTCAAATCAACAAGATTTGTCCCTAACGTTGAAAGCTCGAGCATGGCGGATTCGAAGAGGTGATATCAGGCATTGAATCAATGAATTTGACAATATATTGGACTTCGATGAAGTGTTCCAATACAAAATAATCAAGGATTCTTCGAAAATACGGGACACACTCTGCTCCAACGTTTTGATTCTACACTAGTCCAAATATTGGGCCACTTGCTAATTTAAGGCTAGTTCCTGTATTTAGTTTCATCCCTTATGTTTGGAATATAGGTAAATTGTTTTTGGATTTTGAAGGTAGAATGAAATGGATCTTTTATGTACCTACTCATGTTTTATTGTAAATCAGTCGTACATTATGTGTGCACTGATTTACAATATGTACATGTGTGGTGGACCCAATGACGAGCCAACACCCCTCAAAATCCCAAAACAATCAACAAGCTAAATTATCTGATTGTTGAATACTTTGGGCTTACATAGTTCCATTAATAGTCCTTCCTCATGAGTTTGAATACACTTGGATCAGCTAGGTAAGCTGTGTAGATAACACAACATGATTTGTGCACCACTAAGCTTCCAAGCTAAGCTCTATGTGATCGCGATGGTCAAAGGATAGGAAGCGGTTCCTTTACTGGAGTCTCATAGATCCTCTCTTGTTTACTCGTGTTTCCTAGTCATTAGCCCAAAGCTTGACCGACCTTAAATGGGTTTACCTTCCCTAAAGTCGGATGTGTTACGCTTGAGCGGACCCACCCGAGCCCTTGACCTCGCTTCACGGATCGTCTAGACTAGACAAAACGGCGTCCCTCCTTGTCTGCCGGGTTCCCATCCCGACGGATTGATGGATCCCCTCCAACATCCCAACTTCAATTTATTATTGTCATTTGTTTGATTATTATAATATATTACCAATCTTATGATATTTTCCAATCCCGTCGCATATTGGCTAAAAATATGAGTTTTTCGGACTCAAATATCGTCCCCTCCAGTCTTATAGGTAATTTCGCGCTGACTCCGAATACACCATAATAATTATGTCCCCATACCTAGAACAGCTAATTAGCTGCGATATCGTTAAACGAAAAACCTCGAAAATCCACGTCTTTGACCATTGGAACCGCCCAAAATTGGTTTTGAGTACCTGAAAGAAGAGTTGGATTGGATAGCTGAGACTTCAGCGTCGAATGAGACCAACGCCAGCTCACCAAAACAGTAGCCATGATTTTTTGTTCCGATTTTTCAAAGTTTTCCTTGACTTTCCCAGTCTTGAACACACGACATGTCGAGAGAATGGCAAACTTTGAAGAAAAAACAAAAATCATGGCCACCGTTATCAAGTAATTTTCTTCATTTTAAATAAGAGTGAAAGAAAAGTGAAAGTTCAACCATTCGATCAATCGCTATTTTACCAATGACATGATTTCAAGTTTCCAATTCATCATAAACAACAATGTGAAGTACTATAATTTACCTGTTATCAAACATGAAGCCAAAATAATAATTCAAAAATATTATTCGCGGTAGGTAATTCGCGACAACTGTTTTGGTGAGCTGGCGTTGGTCTCATTCCTCGCAGGAATCTCAGCTATCCAACTTTTCTTTTACAGAAAACCAATTTCTGGCGGTTCCAAATGTATCGCAGCTAATTAGCTGTTGTCGGTACTTAAAAGAAACATGATACATAATTATTATCTATGATATATTTGGAATCAGCTCGAAATTTTCTTCAAGACTGGAGAGGACGATATTTTTGTACAAAAAAAAACTATTTTGAGTCTCTGTTCGTTGATGGAAAACCACGGATGTAGGTAGTCTCCCGTTTATACCATGCAAAAAGAAAAAAAAAAAAAAAAAAAACGTTATTAAGGGGGCTATGAGATGATGTACACTCGCCTCTTTCATCGTGAAATCGGCATACCATAATATACGTTTGTTTCTAGGTGAAGATCGTGAAATTTCACTTTTCAGGCCGAATAGGGACGTGATTGAATCTGGTCAATTAACTTATTGTGACGATTCCAACGGTACTAAAACGATTTCTGTGAGTTGATCTATTCAGATTTTATTAATCGGGACAGATCTTTAAAATGTGTACCTACCTATCTATTAAAAATATCGTAAAACCTTCCCTTGATTGTTAAATAGGTACATCGGCTCATGGGTACATGTTTGCATTGTTGTGACGATTTTGACGCTATCGTTTGGTACTATCAGCTACGCTATGCCTGGCTGTCTGTGTCTGACAATCCGCAAGGCATTGGTAGTTAGAATAAATTATTCTTGTATACTTTTTCCCATGCTGACTCCGAAGTTTAGCCTTTTTTTGTATATTGTTGGCTTGAAATCAGTGGAAATTAAATGAAATTGAGCCTAACAGGCAGGTGTTTTTGTATTGAATGCATGCGCAACCAATACATTGTAAGTGTGGCTCCATATCGTGCGTCACATGCACGTACCTGTCGTACTTACATCACACGACACTCCACGATGTTATGATTTGATTTGACGTTGTGTGTTTGAATTTCCCTTGTAGGTCCTTGAAAGAGGAAACCCCTTGTTATATCATGCTTACCCGTCTCCGAGCGAAAGGTGGTCGCTCACCTGCCGTTAGCGCTCCTTCGGCGAAGTGAAGGTTTTTGAAAGTGAAAGATGAGTGCGGAGATGAGACTAGAATGGCCTCCCCAGCTTCCAGGGGTTGGAAACTCCCCTTCCATTCAGCCACCCTTTGTTTACCCCCCTCTCACCCCCAGACCCCTCAGGGCTGTTTTATGAGTCTGTGGGGGTGAAGTTGGGAGAGGGTTGAAAAAGCGAGGTCGAAGGGGTTGGTTCGCAGAAGGGTACGTGTCTCCGTCGCGACCAAGTACGGTCTTTATTAACACAGTCTGCGTATTCCTCTTTTTCAAAGTGTGAAATCCGTGAGACTTCCTCCTGTTCAGTAGCTTCAGCTGAGTTAAAGGAAGTACGCAGGCTAAGATGTAACTATGATAGCATTATTTAGAGGTCATTCTATGGTGATGAGGGTCCCTATACAGGTTGGTCCCAAACCTAACGGACTTAGTTTGAGGTCTTATGGGAAATTTCACGCTGATCACGAATATACCATAAATAGTAATGGTCCCTGAATAAATCTTGACCACTTTTTTTCTCGCAAAAACCATTTTTTTTCGACGTTTTTTGAGTGTTTTTGGGAAGTTATCTAGAGAATCGAAATAAACGTTGTAGGAAATCCAGACAGGGTTTCCAGAGACAGTGAAAGATAAAGTTTATTCCGCCACAATACAATCATAAGAACATTTAACCAACCGCATGCAAATTGCGTTTGATGAACTGGCTCTGGAAACTCAACAAATCCGCAGTGCAACAACATCAGGGGCTCACCGAAGTGTTCAATGCATTAATCCTGGCGGTGGGCTCTTTGAGATGACGCAGTAATACCTACAGTTATTAGGAATGTCAAAAATGCTGTTTTCGAAGCTCCAATAAAATCATTTAAACTTACATTTCATGTTCATACTACCTGCCTACCTTCCTGCTCCTATCAAGCAGTTTATCAGCAGATCAAAATTTCTAAAAGTCGCCAAAAATTGTAGGTACAATCTTAAGAGCTGGCGTTGGTCTCATTCGAAGCAAAATTTAATTTTCTACAACGTTCATTTCGGAGTGTTTTTCGATTTTTCAGATTATTCCCGTGTTTTTTGCCACAAAAAAGTCGAAAAAAAGTGGTTTTGTGTGAAAAAAAGTGGTCAAGATTTATTCAGGAACCCTTAATATGTGGTATATTCGTGATCAGCGTGAAAATTTTCCATAAAAACTCAAACTAAGCCCGTTACGTTTGGGACCACCCTGTATAAATGGCTTGATTAGGTTCCTAATTACGGGAGAGTTAGTAGACATCAACCTAGGAAACAACAAACACTCCATAAGGAGTGGCTTCTATAGTTAAACTAAAATGCGAGGAGCCAAGGTGATATAGATAAAAGAAGGTGATAAAATGGAAATAGAAGAAGAAGAAGAACCTAATCCAAATGTTTACAAAATCTCACACCTCGTGGTATATGGTTCTCATTGGGCGAGTTCCCTTGGTATACTCGTACATAGTCTGGTAAATGATTCTCATGGCCGTTATTCGTTATTCCGTACTAATGCTGTTTACTACTGCTCCGTTCATTCAAAGGAACGAGGATAATGAAAACGATGAAGTTCTTCAGGACAAATAAACGCGACCCAACTTTATGATTTCGCATGGAGAGGACCGTATTCAAAGGATTCGCCGAGCGTAACAAGCAGGGTGTCCCTTTAGAATGTACGCCCTCCCTCAGGGTTTCTTATGTTTCGTTCACCACTCTTGGCGTTACTTATTTCACCAGGAGAAGAACGAAACAATGATAAAAGATGGAAAAAAATATAAGAATAAAAAGGGAAAAAACAAGGCCTGGAGGGTGATAGTGGTTGGTGTGAGGTTGGAAATCGCTTGAGTTTTCTCTCGGTAGGAGGAAAAATTGTGCCTCTAGAGAATGAAATGTGCTTCACGGGGTCAGAGCGTGGAACGGGATCTTGCCAAGCGCTCTTTCCACTCGGCGGATCTTCCAGGAACCTTGGGTCTTTTTGTTTCCCAGCGGGATCGGACAACTTGTGGACTTTCGTCGGTCTATGGCCTAGAAGGCTTCACACAAAAATACAGAACGCTTCGTGAGATTATTAATGTGTTTTTTTTTGTATTTAAATGACGTCAATGAATAAATAATATAAATCTTTGGTGCTGCAGCACCGAAATCAGGAACTGTACTCAATAGTAGGTATATGAAATCTTTGAATGTTGAAAATAGACGTCGTGTTATTTACAAAACTCTTTGCCTTTCCTTTGTCGTTTCTACAGCTTTAGTACAAATGGCTAGTTTTCCAAAAATATTCGAATTCCGGTGGGTTTTGAGTTCCATTTCACCACAATTAGGGTGCAGCAATATGGGGAAAAATTGTTTTCCATTAGCTTCCGCCTAAGTTTGCTCCTAGAAATCGTGTACAGCTTTTGTATTTTTTTAAAATTATAACTTTATTTGTACTTCGTACATTTTAGTTTCGCGCTTTTGTATTTTGGTACAGATTCTGTAAGGAGCATTCGTGTGCCAATACTTCAATTTGAAATAATTATTTGTTTTGATATTTTCTGTTTTTACTGGTTGGCGGGTTACATGCACCCTAAGGCTTTTTATATAACTATCCAAGTAAATATCCATAATAAAACAAGTTTCGCTTACTCGCAGCTACCTATTTTGGTTTGAAGTTTCTTAACAACCTGCAATAACTAGTGCATTTCTATCTTTATTTTGGCCTAATACCTATAATATCTGTTGCATTGGAGGGACTTGCCACCTCCAAGTACTGAAAGTATCAAAATCCTGTACTTAACAACATGTGTACCTAGGAATATGGGGCAGAAAACGGCACTGGGTGTTCCTTGGAACATATGTTGTACCACCTCATTTCCGGGTGATTTTAATTTTATTTGGCTCGGGAATAGATCAACAATTATTGTTATTAGAGTCCCAAAGAACCCGTTGGACCAATAAAAAAAATTGTTTTAACATGAGCCTATACTTTCGCACCTGGAATGGTTATGTTCCTAATCTTCACCGGTCTATCCTGCGAGGTCCCTTTCCGACAATGGCGGGATTCGCAGGATATCCAGGATTCTTTTTATCACCAGTTTTTAGGAGATTTTAGTAGGAATTATTCCTAATTTGGATGAAAACATTTTTCAAAGATATGTACATTTAGTTTCCAAGTATTTTGTTTGGCATCTAGGTTACCAATTTTGGTAAGTTATCTGTTCTGAGACATTCTTGAACAAGTTATACAATGTATTTTCTTTAAACCACTTCCATGAAAAGATAGTTAATATAATTATGTAGGCAGGTACATACAACATTAAAACATCATCAAAAACCGATACCTAATAATTTCATCCTTATTTATCATTTATCCCCGCTGGAATTTCCCGTGTTCCCGGTTGAACGATACCAATCAAAACAGCGACAAACCCAATAATTTATTTAGGCGTTGCCGTGTTGCTCTAATGCATTCAAGGGGTCTTTCCGCCTCAAAATCGATAATTTCCTTTTTGGTTTGTTTCATGTCCGAGACTACAAAGAGAGAAGAATGGAAGGGGAAAAGTAATAAAAACAGAGAGAGGGTAATGGGGGTAATCTAGTCGCGTTAAACCCTCTCAAAGTAGACAAATGGCGATCTGAGTTGAAAGTTGTTGCCAGGGGTCTTGCCGTGGAGGGATGATGCCCCATTGCACCCCCCCATCCCCCCAACCCCTGTTGATTACTGCCCTCGAAAAACCTTGCCGAGGTTGAAGGCCTTCCACCAAAGTGGTGGGTTATTTGTCAGCAACCATTCGTGATTACTCCCCTTTTTCTGGAAATAGGCTGGTTGGGCCGGTTTTTTTTTCCTTGCTCCATACAATATTCATTTCAGAGGGTAGTTTTTTTTTCGCGTCGTTTCGCGAAGGTGTCTGATTACCTCCTCCAACACCCATACATCCTTTATTGATGTAATACCGTTTCGATTGTTGTGTTATGACCGATAATAAGTGTTCAATTCAGACATTTTTTTAAGAGATGCTATATTATATAAAAGTAGATTATCGATGTCTACTGATTTATTCTGATTTATTTATTATTTAAGGATTTATCCTGCCGAATTGCCATGGCAATTTTTTCATGGTAATCACTAAACCCCGAAATACTACCAACCATAAAAAAATGATGAATTCAGAGATTGAGTTGAGTGGGTCATTTTCGGGTTGTCTCTCAGAACACCACTTCAGCTACTCCCCACTTTTCATTTCAAATACGATTTGGGAGCTCCCTAATGCTATGCGTACTACCACTAGTATCTTCACAGCTATGCCATCTGCTTCATCCCTAACAGTCAGGGGGTGTTTGTTAAGTCATACGTCACCTGGCAAAGGGAACTTCCTGTTCCCTGTGTTACTAGGAATGAAGATTTTATTTAATCTTTTTAAATTTTTTGTCAAAATATTATTGTGTGGCTCATGATTTTTAGTAGGTAATTTCTAGGGATAACTGAGGAAAGACGAGGGAATATTATATGGGGCATCATGCAATTTTATTTTTATCAACGAGAAAAAATAAAATAACATCTTGGAAAAACGCTAAAATTGTTGGTATTTTAAAACAATGGGTTCGGTCAATCTGCAGTTTTAATTAATGAAATCTGATCTGATAATTTCAAATCGAGACAAATGGTTTAAATCGTAGTTGTGATTGACGAAAATGACATGTGTTTATTCGAATCATTCACCGCATCTAAAGGGCGGTTAGATTCGCTTGATACTGCAAGATACAAAAAGGACAACTGGGTGCGCATAGTGTTTTTTTTCTTTTACAAATGATAGATCTTAGCGAGAGCTTTCTAAAATGGTGCAACATGAAGGGTATCCTATTAGCATACAAGGGTCTTGAAGTTAATAATGATGACGTCACCGACCCCCCTCCCACCTGGGGTGACCCTCAGTGCCCAAACAATTCTGACGTCACGCGCCTCTTTCCAGCCCTTTTCTGGCTCAACCAGACGGAATTTTCAGTTAAAAAGTGGCTCTCAGAGGTTTTTGAGGAGGCTGAACCCGAATTTTAGGTCAAAAATGAGAATTTCCTTCCTTTGAGCACTCCCTTTTGTCAGTAGAATGTACACGAATCCATGAAGATGGCGAGTGGATAAATGGAACTAATGATTCCTCGGTTTTTCTTCATTCGGAACCTCGACAGCAAACAGGAGTAACCCAGGTACTTACCTGAAACAAAAGAAATTGTTTGAAAACCATGTCGGAAATAGAATATCATCAATGTAATGTCTATTTTCTGGAATGTTGGTGACGATATGAATAATTATGCATGGCGCTCATCATGCCCCACATTCTTGATGGTCTAGAATTGTCTGATGTCCCCCCCCAGCATCATCTTCGTCTACGGTATGTGCATCGGACTTCCATCAGGGAAGGCAAAATAAACCAAATGATACGAAAGGGGGGATCTCGATCTACGATTCAGTCCCGCTACGAGCAGGATAAAAGGAACTATATGTTCCTAGGATAACAGACCAATTTAGTTGTATTTCTTCATTCAGCACCTCGAAAGCAAACAGGAGCAACCCAGGTACTTACCTGAAACAAAGGAAATTGTTTGAAAACCATGTCGGCAAATGGAATACCATCAATGTAATGCCTATTTTCTGGAATGTTGGTGACGATATATGAATTATGCACTGCGCTCGTCGTGCCCCACATTCTTGAAGTTCTAGACCTGTCTGGTGTACCCCCAGCATCATCTTCGTCTACTGTATGTGCATCGGACTTCCATCAGGGAAGGCAAAATAAACCAAAAGATACGAAAGGGGGGATCTCGATCTACGATTCAGTCCCGCTACGAGCAGGTAGACGTGCGAGGGGCGCGCGCCGTCTGTTCCGAACATCTGTCCCACCTCGAACAGCTGCCCTCCGCAACCGTCCTTCAAACTCTGATGACCGGTTCTTCGGTCACTGGAAGGATACCGTTCTCATGAACGAATGACGCTATTAAACATCTCGTCCCGTGTCTTCCCTGGCTGATGGTTCATCGAAAATTATGAGCCATCTCACTCATCTTCAAGATTCATTCCTCGATTCAATCAGTGTTTTGACGGAAGATTATTGATAACTATCTAGCTAACCTCAGTGCCACACTAGTAGTCATACGCACCGACAACAAGGCGTAGTGTACGTTTGTAGCATATTCTGAGAGTGCATTATAATAATATATTATAAGGCACAAAATGCAAGGTAAGCTACCAGTTGGCCTCCGAACCACCCCTTACAGCCAACGCTCTGAAACCTTCCTGGAAAGTGAATTTACTTCTCCTTCTAATTTTTTGGTTTGGTTTGGTTTTATTTTGAATTTTATTTTATTAACAATGAAAAAAGGTACATTTTTCTTCATACAACAATACAAAACAATTTTAGCCACTTAAGTCTTTACTAAGATGATCACAGAAAAACCTTTATTGACCGTGGTCAATGTTCATCGTGCATTTGAATGGTGAATATTGACAATTTCTGACATAAATTTGGAGTTGCTTGCGAAACTATCAACAAACAGTAACTTCTAAGGCGTTTCGAGGGCCCAAAAGCCACAAGGTAAATAATCGGTAATCAGCGCAGCCTCCGAATTACAAACGTATACAAATATACCGACCTATAGGTATAACCTAATAATAAATAAGACAGCTGCTATTATTCCGAAATATGAGGTGGTGGATTCCAAAACTGTCAACGTCAGATTTTGAAATTTTTCAGGAAACACGAAAAACGAATGAATGTGGAAACTTTTGGTGGTCACTTCAACTTTGGCAATTGGCACCAGTTTTGGAATACACTGACTCATGAAGGTGGAGAGTTTTGGAACACACCGCCAAGTTTTGGAGCCAAAAATAGTGGAGAGGAGACATTTTTGCTTGATTCTGAAGGCATTTCTCGATTGAGCGCGGGAAAATGTTTCAGAATCCACTGCTAACTAGATTTCGCTAAAAATGAATGTACCTAGACAGTTTTGGAATCCACCGCCTAATTCAATATTTCTTTTTAGTATAATTTATTTATCTTGATAATATATGGTGAAAACGGAAATTCATTGCAGTCTTTTGAATCGAATAATAGTGGTTGGTGCTCCAGGTGCTTGATTGATTCTTCTCCAGGTCACATTTTGCATCAGATTAGGGAGATCTTTGATGTAGAATTAATTAATCATTGAGTCGTATTTGTCTCTTTGAGACCCAGAATAAGGGGGGCATTATCGTTGACCTTCTTTTTTTTTCTATTCGCTTCCTTAACCCTTCCCCATTGATACCCTATAATTATTATTTTTAGAATTATTCCTTCATCATGATTTTGGATGTCGGTATACGGTCTATGAAAGTGAAACTATTGTAGCGCAAGGTTTCATTGGGGTTTATTATCTGAAAGCTGAACTTCTTTCCCATCTCTAAGTTGTAGTATTTATTCAAGCCGCGTTGTAATTTCCTCTTACCCGTATATACACATCTCCAGGAATGGATTTTTATCATTCTGCCTGAAAATCTTTGTAAATCTCCGTGAAAATGCTGAACACAATTTATGATTTCCGTGCAAAATGTCTTCATTGATAGATAATCCGTGTTGAACCCGACATTGATTTGCTAAATCTAAAAATTCGTTTTACAGGTCGTAGAGATATTGGTTCTTGGATAATGCTTTGTGTGCCGCTCAGAGGTGAATTTGGTGTTGCATTGTTTGAAGTTGTTCTCTGGCACGATCTCTGGAGCTTGGAGGGCGCCCAATATCAATATTTATCGACAAACGGTCTGAGAGATATCGAGGATTCCTTAATATTCGTCAAGCTTTATTATAAAGGGAGTCGAGGCAACTATGGTGGAAGGGGGACGGCATCAACTCTTCAAGGAGAAATCCGGACTACCAACGGAATTCACAATATTGGATGAGTTATGTTCAACTCAGAGTGGTCTCAAACCAGGGCCGTTTAGTTGGGGAGGGATGACGAGGGTGGGGAGTGGAAAGTTGGGGGATGTAATCAATGAGAAAGGACCAGGGGGTGAGTAGGTGGTTGTTATTAGTTGGTCTCCGGTAATTTACTGTCATATTACCCCGGGAACCGACCTCCCAGAGTAAATTGGCCAATTATCTCCGAAGGGAGAAGGTTGAAGGTTGGGAAACGGTGTTGAGGATGATATCAGTGAAATTTCGGCAGGGTGAGGGAAATGAAGCCGTATCGAGTATGAGGCTTTAATAGACGAAAGCCGAAGGGTTCACAAACAGTTGTTGCGAAGGATTAGCGTTAATCGCACTCAGTGATGAACTAATTGGGACCATCTGTATTTCACTTCCACGGTATCCCTTAAGCTTATTTCGCCGGCTTTATTAGAACATTATCCTGTTTTTATTAGTATCGTTGGTGCGGTGGACCTACACTCAGTCAGAGCTTACATTTCATATTGGTGTAATGCAATCCTATCATTATACGGGTGTGGACTAGCGTAAAACTGCATCAATATCGGTTTAACCAAAGTTTGATTATTATTTTGATGCGTTTACGTAATCACTTTTACTTGATATAATATCATTTCAGTCAACAAAAGTCCACCAGACACAACTGATTGATTAATTCTGATTTGATTATTTTCTGATCAAGAGAGTACTTACCTACACAGATGGCGAATTAACGTGTAAATTCCATAATTTCGGTGGCTTTCTGTGGCTTGATTCATAGTATCTACACCCACCCGTTCCCTATCACTTTATCTGGTATTTCATCCCTCTCACTTTATCTGTATTTCATTTTGTATTTGGTTCAATCAATGAACATTCCCCACCATTATTTCACTTGCCCCTCCTTGGAGCTGCAGACTTTGATGCTCTTCAGTCAGTTGGATAGTTAATTACAGCCCCTATTTGATGTTTAAATTCCGTGTAAATTCCATAATTTCGGTGTCTTTCTGTGGCTTGATCTTTACTTACTCCTTCCCTCTCACTTTATCTGGTTTTTAATTCTTTATTTGGCTCAATCCATTAATGTTCTCCACCATTCTTCCACTTGCCCCTTTTGCCTCCTTATCAACTTGGAGCTGCAGTCATTGAAGCTCTTCAGTCAGTTGGATATTTAATTACAGCCCTTATTTGCTGTTTTTTCAATTTGATTTGAACCTTATTCCATAAGTATCTTGAAGGGGCATGACAAGAATACTGAGTTGGACAAAGGAAACTTGAAAAGAACAATATTTTTGAACAGGAAATGAGCGAATAATATAACGTAACGCGTTGTTATGATATTGGTTTTAATTCAACGACACTTTGTTGACTAGATGAGTATCCAGTTCGGTTTAAATCGGAACGGACATACATACTTAGATGGTATTTGGGGGCAAGCTAAATAGAGCCACAGAACGAAATTTGAGTGCGTTAAATTGTTACCGACTCCATGATACATCTCTGTGAAACACCAACAATGGTTAACGATTACTGTTAACAGTTCAGTGAAATAAATACCAAATTGAGTTTGACTTAGGTAAATGTCTTAACGAATGCTGTTTTGGCTCGGGTAAAATGTTGCCAAGTTGTGAAACTCGATAGGTAGAACTTAACATCACGTTTGGTGAATCGTACCGAGTCATACCTATTACAGTTCGATTGACCCCTGACTGATCTCGTTTCAGGTCGGTAAAATACGTACTCTGCTCAAGCTCGGTAACCGAATATTGAGAAACTCGGTAAAAAAGAAAACGAACATTCGCATTTTGTGACGCTTTTGTGTCGCTTTTGTAAGTATTTTCAACCGAGATTCGAATTTTGACCGGTTCGAGTCGGTAAACATTTCTTCGAAAATTACATCAACCATAACCGAATCTACCGTTTAACCGAAAACAACCGAGAATAACGTCTCCCAGTCATGGTTTGTTGCACGTAAGGTTTTCTTTCATGGATACATACATTGATGGTCTCATAGATAGTCACGGACATACAATCCCACGGTTTTCTTCAAACATTTTGACTTCGGATGTTCCGGAACTGATTTGTAAGTATAATTCTTCGCTAATCCAGCTTTGTTTTGACTCGTTTTGGCCTAGATCATAATCAAATCAAATAATTTTTTTATTGTTTTCACAAAATTCGCATAACACGTCAAATTCACAAAAAAAAATTAAGAAAAAAGAAAGCAAAAGAAGAAAACAAAGAAAGTAAAGTGAAGTAAAAAAATCAAAAAAGTAAGAAGAAAAAGTAAACAAATTGAAAGAAACTACTTAAGAACAACAGCAAGTAAGTAAAGAAAAAAGAGAGTAAAGAAAAGTGAGAAAAAAGAAAATAAACAAGTAAACAAAAATTTAAGAAGAAAAAGTAAAAAAAAGTAAAAGAAAGTAAAAATAAAATAAAAAATCATCATATAATAATGTAATAGGAGGAGGTGCATGTGAGACCCCCACGTGCTGGTCGAGTGTCACGAAAAGGGAAAATTATCTTCTTAACAATGAGGGGCGTCCCAATCATTAAAATCTTCTAGCACTGCCACTGTTGGTGACCAAGAGCTTCCATTGTGTTAGTCAAGGTGGTGCTCTATATTGTCAACGGATTTCTGTGAAATCCATGCATCATCCGAAGGACCATCGTTTGATGATTACTTACTAAAATTGTTGTTTGGCTACCTTTGATTCGTTGCTGGTTTCAAAGACCGTCCGCTGGTTTTCGGTTAGTTTAACAAGGGTTCTCATTAGAGCCGGGGAGATTAGTTGCGACTGAGCTAAATCTTTTGATATCTGGTCCATCTCAGCCTCCTCCCCAAACCCCCTCGTTATCTGTGTTTGTAACCCCGGGTTAACCAGTAACCGACAACGGAGGGTTACGGGAGACGCCATTCTCAGTTACAAGGGAAGGAGAACCTCCCTCTTGGTTACCCCCATAGAGAAGAAACCGAAGGTTCTGTGGAGGGACCCTGGAGAGGGTAAAAGCTCCGAAGGGTGCCGATTGTAAACTCGCCAAATTAGATTTTCCCC
>JAEMON010000012.1:20766214-20788312 GCA_030264115.1 Lygus lineolaris
CAGTGAATATTCGCCTTACGCCTCTCCCGGCCATTTTTTCAAAACTGCAAATAAACCAAAATATTGGGAAACATGTAAATGAAATGTAGGTATTTCGTTACCACCCACCCGTCGAAACGACGTGTATGGGATGAGCGCTTTTCACCACCAACACGTCGAAATGACGTGTACGAAATGAGCCCTTCTTACCACCTACACGTCAAAATGACGTGTACAAATTGAGCGCTTTTTACTACCTACACGTCGAAATGACGTGTACAAAATGAGCACTTATTACTACCTACACGTCGTTTCGACTCCCTAGGTTTCAGAAAAAAAATCATTGCTTACCTTGAGTGAGGCCGGGACACATGAAGCCCTCGGCAACCAGTAGACAACTATCCAGGGGTAGCATATCTGGAAGCTGAAGCCGCTGTGGCACCCCCTAACCGGAAAAGTTGGAAACTGAAGAAAAATACACGTCGAATCGACGTAGGGGTAGTAATCTAGGGTTAAGGATGTGAAACGAATTACTCGAAACTACTTTTCAACAGCACTCAGTGGAGCAGCTGTCATTCGTAAACTTTCCAAATCCAGCTTTGAGCCCTACGCCCTGTCAGGTTGAACTGGTCAGGTAAATCAAGTGGGTCTTTAAATAATTTGGAGAGGTCAGCAGCTTCCTTCTCATTCAAAGCAGGTTGAATGTTTCATGATCAATTCCAGACAACAACTCTTAGAATCTAATGAGTTCTGTGGGTCCCCAACTTAATTCTACATACTACATACTAATTCTACATACTAAACGGGTCAAATGGAGGTTTATATCCGATCTATGACGTACCGACTCGAATTTGGCACGATCAGTGGAGCTCCGATGATGAGTAGATACCGGTTTTACATGTTTTTTGATCACTTGAAAGGTCACAGTCAAAGCAGACCTGCCAAGGTCACCCCCATTGTGTTACTAGCTCGAGATGGAGTCACCAGCAACAACAGTTGTTGTGGTTGAGTCACAAACAAACAGACAGACATAATCGAATTATTATTATAGAAACTAGCGAGTTGGTGGGACTTGGAATCTCCGAGCTAGAAGCTTCTTCATGCTCTTGATACCTGGTTATCACAAACAAACAGAAGCACTCTTACAGAATTATTATAATGTTGTATACCTGGAGATAGATTATCCTATAGATTGTATTCTTATAATTAATAGTGAAGCATCATTAGTTAGACATTAGAATTATTGATTAAACATTGGAGTATTCTCACGTTGTATACCTAGAGATAGATTATTCTACTGGTTGAATTTGTTGGGATTCAGCCAATAGCGAAAAAAACTCAAACTGCTATCATCATTTTATTCCTTAGGTACGTTCCGGGACAAACCTTCGACCCATCTTCAGGTAACCTTTGCATCAGCAGAAAAACAGCAATAGGGGTGTCAAACGCTGGAAAGAAATGCATCTACATACAGTGTTTCTCTTGTTGAATTCAAATTTTCTTTAGGTGTATTCACAGTGTTTTAGTGTTTTATACCTAGGCACTGTTTTTTGGAATTTTCCTTTTCCATTCCATCGTGATGTGTTGGGCCAGTGGCCTAATGGTTGAGATTTGCTTTGCCTCATTTTTTTTTTTTTTTTTTTTCAATTTTTTTTGTGTGCTTAATATGAGGTTTTCTGTAGGACTAGAGGTACCTGATGTTTTTTCTGAACATTTCCTGTTTTTGGTTTGATTTCTTCCCAGTGTTTGACACCTGCTGCTGTTCTTCTGCTGATGCACAGGTTATCTGAAGATGGACCTAACGGGATAAAGTGTGATCGTAGCAGTTTGGAGTTGTTTCCCCCATTGGCTGAATCCCGACCAATTCAACAAACAAGTCGACTATCTGTACCTTGTGTGATAGATTATTCTAGGTGCATAATTAGGTAAACAGGTCGGATGAAGGTTTATCTCAGATCTACGACGTACTCGTTTGCTACGATCAGAGCAGGGCCGATGACGAGTGCAGTGCGTGGGATACGAGTTTTTCATGTTTTTGACCACTGGAAAGCTCACAGCAGACCTGTCACGGTTACCCCCATTGTTTCTCTAGCCCGAGATGGGGTCACCCAGCATCAGCTTCGGACGTAGAGTCGCGATGGCCCGACCGAGAAAAACGGATCAATCGGCCTCCCGCTTCACACTAGACGCCTTTTTGTTTTGATAGAGACAAGCTTTGTAACGCAAGGGCCCGCAGTTGGAGGCATTTTACCTGTTATCGCTGGGGTATTGCACCAGAGTTCACCGTCCACCCATCAGGACTGGCAGGTGGTCATCCTCCTATTGTCCCCTTGGGGAAGGGTGCCAGGACAATGATGGCCGTATCCCCCGCAATCCTTTTGTACCCGCGCCCTCTGATCTCTCTCCCGATGTTTGATCTATGTTATACTCTAGGCTCACTCCCCTCCCTGAAAAGATACGAGGCCCTATCACACGTCCCTGGGGGATCTCCTAGCGCCATATCCCCGTCCTCCCCCATAAATTCCCACTACGGCCACTTTTCCCTTTTTTTCCCTAAATCTCGCGAACTAGTCGTATATTTCTCCCGGTTATTGGCCGACACAACCCTTTTCCTCCCTCAAAAAAACCCTTCCCTGCAGAGCCCGCATTTTACGAAACAGGTGGCCACGCAAGCATTTAGATAAGAATCGCTTTCCCATCCATCGCCTCCAGAGCCAATAGCTGCTGCAGAGTTTTATCCCTGAATCCCCTCCCTGAACAAGGGATTTTTGACTGTGAGAACTCTTATCAGCAAAAAAATAGAAAAACCAAACAACGAGGTACCCGAATAATCTATTACTTCCCGATCTAACGAACGTCATTCCAGGGGTTGTACGTTCTACAAGCCGCTATCACCAGTTTCCAATTAGCGACGTGCAATGCCGTCACATACAGTTGAATCTAAAAACATCTGCCAAGTTGCGTGGGCAGTATAGCTTCGTCACATAGAATAATATTCTAATATAGACTGAATAATGTTATTTTTAAATTAATTTGCCACATCATATTATTGTAGAAGTTAAAATAAATGTTTAATTTCTATTTTTATTATTATTATTTTTTTTTTTTCATTATTTAGAACCAGTACCTAGTGACCGATTCAATTTCATTGTACGAGACGCCCGCACGCGCCACAGAGCTTGTTTCATGCGTGAGGGTTCCATCCATTTATGTATTTTATTTATTTTATTGTTATATTTTATTAAATAAAAGTTCATACAAACTCTTTCATAAACGGGATTTAGGCATTTTTTATATCATTTTGGATTTTGGATAGTGTGTGTCTCACTATTTGAGAATCATTCCTAATATAATATTATCAATCTTATCATTATTCTGAATAATAAATTCATGTTATTTCTAATTTCCATCATTAGAAGATTTAAGTACAGATTCACTAGGCAGTATGAATTCTAAGAGAAATGCCTTTTTTTTTTAACTGTTTCATTTTACGTCCATGGGGAGAGCAAGCACGTAGTCCCTCGACAACTGGGGTGTCGCAATCCTGATGTCAGGATTAATTAAAACGTCAAAATTAACATTGCCCCTCTGAAAAGCACCTTCATAATACACCGACGTAACGGAGAAAAATTAATAAATAATTCATCCCTTTGCAAAACGGTTTCCGCAGAATGGACGCTGAGGGAGGGTATGAAACTTGTACGAATCAGTCAACTCGGTTGATGGATGTGTAAAAATTGAATTACCTACCTTTGGAAAATGAATATACTTATGAATACCTCTCCATCAAACCTGGGTGGTACAATAAATAAATTCTAACTAGCTCAACGATTATCTTCAATTTTCAGATTATCAAATAATTCGTCCCCTTAAAAGTAATGCTGACCAATTGCCATTTAGCCTCTCTTCCTATTTTTCGCATCTATTCCCGCAAGTCACCCAAATTTGAGGGAAAAATTAAAAGTGTGAGAATCTTCCAGTGATTACTTATGCGGGGAAATGTGAGAAACTACCTGGTGAGCATAAGGGATTTTTTCAGTGACCAAATGGTTTGGGATTACAATTTACTTGAAATCCTATTTGCGAGGGAACTTGGTAAAATGCATATGAGTAAATTTGACCAAGTGTCAATATTGATCAATTTGCTTGTTGCTTGTTTGAGTATTACCTACGTACGTCCAAAAAATGACGAAATTTGGCAACTTTCATTTGGTAATAACAAATTTTCTTATGTAGGATTGTCGTTGTTTATGAAGTACCTACCCAAACCAAGGACGTAAATATTAACCACTCAATGGTCCATTCGCGTTCCTTACTGTAATCTGTAATCAGAAATGAATACCTTCTCCTTCCTACCTCCTCTTATTCTGTCGCGTATAAGTATCAAGAGAAGTCGAATCAGATGACTCCCCTAATCATCTGTCTCAGAGTTGCGCAATATGTGACTTTAAAAGGCATTCAGGCGCCGAGCCTGCCGCAGCTGCTCCATCTTGGACAATTACCCGCACAGAGCAGGTGGAGCTCTTGAACCGTGGTTGTTCATGTTACGATTTTAAAATTCATTATTTTTCCAAAGTAGGAAATGGCTGAGCAGTGACAGATGTTAATAATAATTAACGCGTTGAGGAACAGATGAGTGGGACTATCCAGCAGCACATTCTCAACAGGCCCAAAGTGTCAGTGATCTATTGAGAGTGTTCCGGCCAGAGTGTGAACCGTAATCAAAAATTCGCAAATCTCGGGAATTATAGAGTTCATATTAACTCTCACTGCAAATCATATTACTACTTCATGTCAATATGTTTTTAAAATTTTCAGGGATTGTGCAGGTACTAATAATCCCTTTGATGATTATTTTATACATGTTATATATATATACAATCATGTTATGGATACGAGGAAGCTATGTGCCACACCCAACTTGGCAGACGGTTTTTCTTAATTCTGTAGGGCAACGCACTATCAAAATATCAAATTCTAAATTTTAACTTGATAACAAAATGTGAAATTTTTTGAATTTAAAATTTTGATAGTGGTTTGCCCTGCAGAATTAAAAAGTTGAAAGAATGACGAAACAGATTTGAAATTGATCGATTATTGACTGAGAAAAGTTGGAGAAATGTTTCACACTACTGGCGGAACCCCCTTAAGCTGTTTCTTCTTATAAGCGAAACACAATAATGCTCCTTTGGACGAATCATTTTATGTAATACTAGAAATCCTACGCCAGTCCTTCACTGAAACGCCACACCTTGGGTTTACGAAGTTCTACCGCCAAACAAAATTCTGAATGTTGCTAACAACAACATGAACAACGAGCTAACCACTTAAACACATTATTCTGTCGCTAGGGATAGATTGGACGAATAAGGAAGAATTCAGGAGGTTAAACGAATAGCCACAAGTAAACTAATCCGGGCAATACTTACTGACAAATTTGCAAAAATCTGCACTAAAATCCGTCCAGCATGAGCTTTCCAGAAGTACTCACTTATAGCATAGAGAAGATATGTTAAGTATTTAAGAAATAAAAATATTGTAAAAACTCTTCAGCGATTAGGATTTTCAGCTTAGGTACTCACCAATATTTACACAGTGCCTCCCTGGATTTACCTTTTATCTTATAGATGGTAGGTATTGCAGTTTATGAAGATTGACCCAGATAGTACGGAACGTCAACGGAGATAGGGAATGGGGTCCACTGAAAAAACTTCACCTTCTTCACCGAGCTTTCGTTATAATTATAATATCTTCATCAGGGCTCAAAGGCTAGGCTACAGTGTAGACATTACACCTCCGTCACAATAAGCATCTCCAGCAGGTAGTTGGATTTCACTAAAAATAGTGTACACAAAATCCGGCTAGGTACTGTTGATAAATATGATACAATTTGAATATAACACCAATAACTTTAACGATCAAGCAGGAAAAACTCATCGAAAGCTCGGCGAAGAAGGTGAAGTATTTTCAGTTGACCCCATTCTAGATCCTCGTTGGGATGGTAGGTATAGATAATACTATATTATTAGACATTCCTAATAATTAGATTGATGGTCTGCACATCTCGGCCTAGCATGTTGATCGATTCATGAGTAACTATGGTTACCACATCATTATCTTCGTGGGGTCCTTATGGAATAGATAATGGTTTAAAGAGAAAGTTCACCGCCCGAGGAAATGCAATGCGAATTCCGAAAATGTTGAGACAATGTTAGAAGCCACTTGTTATAGTGTTGAAAACGTGGCTTTATAGAAAAAATACCTTAAAAATCAAATTTTGGCAACGGGATTAGCGGTTAGCACCATGCACTCCCGGGATTGTCGGTTGACGTCATTTCACTACTAATGAGGGTTCCCCTGAGTATTTTTTTAAATCTTTGATGACGTCATCGTAACAAGGGATACGTTTGTAATACGGATCATAATAAATTATGCTCATGAAGTGACATCACTACTGCAACGTAGGTATGTAGCTCTCGAAAAACCAAGGATAAATTCAATATTGGGCCCGATTTGATTTTTCCAGACAGTTACCAACACAAAAAACTATTTCAAGACAAAATCCGCCAACATGAGAACCAAGGGTAACGCTAATTTGGTCTAGTTCCACCAAATTGACGGATGGCACCGGACTCCCTGTATATCACATCAGATATACCGTAGACATTGACATGTTATTCATGACCTACTCATGTTTTCATTACGAATTTACCTAGATAATACTAGGGATATTGTAAGTAGGTATATTAGTTTAAAACAAACCATAATATCATTCACCATTAACATAGCATTTGTATTCAGTATTAAGGCTGATCACGATAAATTTCCATGTTTATTGCTCAAATTCCTCGAAACAGGTATTATATTATCATCTACGTATTTGTGAATGGTTTGACTAATGTATGTTGTCTTGAGTAATCAAATTCAAAGCGTCTTCCTAAATTTATATCAAAAAGTTCTTTGCACGTCAATTATGATTTAACTGGAAGAAAATATTTATCATCGTACATTATAAATTGCACTAAATCTGATTGTATAAAATACCTATTAATTATTGTTTGAAACGCACCTTCAATATTTTGACTATAATGATACCGTAGCTGGCGTTTTGATATTTCATTCCTCCTTCATTTCTTATTTATCATTTCTCATTCTTTCCCTCTTTTTCTTTTACTTTCCTGAAGTTATGCCGTTTTCTTTGTCAGGGTGTCACGAGAGAGTCATCAATTTTTACCACCCCTACCGAGAGGCCACGCGTAAGTAGATTTCTCAATCTCACCACTTTTAGTTAAAACACCTTCTTTGTTTGATTTTTGGTTCCACCCCGCCTATATCCTTTTGCGTTTCTCTATCCGTTTATCAGCCTTTTCACCCACTATTCAGCTTACTTTTTCTGTTCTTTCATTGATATTCTAATATTCCTACATCCAAGTAGTTATGTTGTGTTGAGTTTTGAATTTTTGATCCATTTTGAAACAGGGTGGTATGAATATTATATTTTTGAAAAAATCAAGATAGGTGGTTATATTATACTTGATATACGACTAAATAAGTACCTACATTGATGATAATTTTGAGTAGGTGCGTTCCATCAAACAATCCTCATTTTAGTTTCTCACCAATGCTTTATCCTGTTTTTATTTTTCTGCCCGCTTTCATGTGTGAGCTACTTTTGTTTATATGTATCATCTATGGTGACCCAGGTCAAGAAGATAGTCGCAATAAATGATTGTATACCACATTATTTTTGTCTATTTATATTATTCGATTGTTTATTATAGGAGAGAACTCCAAAACAGAAGATTTAGTAATTAGCCTACCCACTGGGGAGTTGAGAATTCGATATAAAACTACCACTACTAGAATTTGAGTCAAACAATTTTGAAACCGGTATTTTAAAAGTGAAACAGCATCAAAGTTGCAGTTGCTGGATTTACTATTCATTTTGGTAAATTCTCAAATCACAAAATTGCTATTGCTTACATTTGCGTTAGACATTTCATTTTCGTATACCTAGGTACCAGCCTAAGGAAAACATATTCTGGACGTATCAATTACACTCACCTAAGCCATAATAATTATACTCCATAATATGCACTGATTTTAATGGTTTACGAATATGCAAGTACCTATTAATTTATTATTTCGATATGATCGAACAAATTCTTCAATATGGGAAATTCTGGGCATTTACTTAGTGCATTTTAGATGATTCTGAACTTGAATGATGATGTGAAAACAAAGATTTCGCTAATCCGTATGATTGAATATGAAGTTGCGTGGGTGGAGCATGTTGAGAGCACTTTTGTTCATTGCATGGGTTTCGAGTTGAACCATTTGAATATCTCAGGGATCTCATAATGACTGTTGAATAAGGACGTAAATAATGTTGGATGATTGTTTGTTGAAAATATCAAAATGTTATTTTCAGTAATAAACCTTTGTAATCGACCTTGAAAAAAAAAATTGTTGGTGACATTTATGTCACTTCCTGGGTACATACTATCATGGATTCTAAATTGATATTATTTCCACTTTCCTGAAATATAAGTGTGTAAAAAATTATTTTAGTGGCTCATGAACTCAATGTGAAATTTCCAAATCGAGCCAGTCTTTGTGAAGGGATTGAATTAATGCAGAAATGGTCAATACAGATCTTGGTGAGGTCTTAGTGCGATCAAACCAGTTCTAATTGTCAAAAAGGACTTGGTTAAAATATCACATCGGTTCAAGATACAGAACCTAGGTACTTCTAGTTCTAAACATTTATTTCATTGTGTTCTCAGGGTTTTCCTCAAAATGGCGGTGAAGAGTTCCTAGTTGTAGGAGGATACACTATCATAAAAAATCAGACAATATTATCAAAAATCGTATTGGATGAAATTGGACCGATTGGGATCGATTTTTGTTGGGTATGTCAATTTGGAGAAATCGGGTTTAATTATCACGTTCAATGATCTGCCGGTGCTCAATTTTCATTACGATTTCTTCTGATCCTTCTATACGATGCGAGCTTTCATGCTTCCAGTCCGCTTATCTACTCTGATCATTCATGATCTATGCTGATCATCCATTGAGATCCTGAGTTGAGTTCAGCCTCAACATGCTCCCCTCAATTATTTCGCAAGTTGACGATTTGTCATCTTGTAGCTGCGATATTCGATTAGTTTGTATTCTATTTTATTCATTGCTATGAATATTGCCAGAGTAGGTTCAGCTGTAAAAAATACTGACCTACCATATCCAACCAATTCGGAAAATACGAATCTCCCTCATACCAGCTGAGCACACGCAGCGTTGATTCAGGCATGAATCTCGGTTGCAATCCCATTGCTTCTCTCGAATTCCAAACAAGCGTTGAAGGCAAAGAAATCCCTTGGAAATTCTCCACTACGAGTTGGAAAATGCGTTGACACCTCCCGTGTCACATTTAAAACACGTTCTTCCTCACGTTATCCCCACCGCTACATGCCGAAAGCCCCTGCACAACAAGCCGCAGTCGTATTTTTCCGTGTTTCCCTATTCATATAAATTTTTTTTTTGCCCACATTCTCTCCCTGCTTGAACGCACTTTGAGGCATTCCTTTTCACACGGTACTTCTTCCAGCCGATAAATACTGTCAAGTTTCCCTGGAGCACCGGGTGGGGTCCCAGGAAGAGCGGGGAGAATGAAGTGTCATTTCATGGATTCCAACGAGTGCGGTTCTTGTGTGGAATGAAATGTGTGGATATACCCTGGAAAATAACACAACATTTGGGTTCACTTGATTAGGTATTATTATGGATCATTGTGTTGTAGTGTTCAGACATTTTAATATTGTAAAGTGAATTGGATGAGAATCAAATCAACAAGAGTTACCTTGTATCACATCACTTCCATCTTTAATATCCGAGGGTTCATATGCTGGTTGAATCCATTGTCAAAGGGGGACACCTCCAAAAGGACCCTATGAACCAATCCATGAAACACCACAAACAAGAAAAAGCCTGCATTTAAAAATGCATTCAAACAATATAATTTTCAATAAGGGACAACTCTTATGCCTGTAAGGCGCAGCAAGGATTCTAGGAAAGGTTGGTCGTAATAGAATTTCAGAGGTGTGTTTGTTAGTACTTGTCCCTCTTCGAGAATGAATTCAGCCAGAATCTGAAAAATTGGATTGTGGAGACGTACAGACAAAGAATCAAACCAACTTGTCCATGGAGGAGACTCTGAATTGAAGAAGAATTGTGTATGATTATCAATTTCTAAATAGTTTGATTCCATATTGATGTGAGTCTCGTGACAGCTCCCATTACAGAAACCTCCTTATCTGGTTTGTACTGTGCTATTTTTGGGCACACTTCTGAGTGCTGATCGTCCATATGAGTACTAGCAACTTGCAATAGAGTTGTCGTAAGCGTGTCGGCTTCAACCCAATTTCGTGTAGTTGGTGTTGCAGATAATCCTGACCTGCCATAAGTGGGAAGTTCGCCACGAAAGCCTTTCCATGGTGAGTCGGGTGGGATTGGGTTTTCATGAAGTGGTCTGTTTCTTTCTTTGTGTTCATTGAGGCTTTCTTCAAATTTTCACTTTAGTCCATTTTGTCATGACGCCGCGCCGTTCTGATATGACTTCGTTGCACCGCTGAGAAGAGGTACCTAGTCCGCATCCGCATGGACCAAAATCCGCCAAACAATCAGCCTTCTCATTACTAGATGTTCTACAGTGGCTTGGTGTCTACTGGTAAGCCAGCTCCCAACCTCGCTGTATGAGACAATTCGTCTCAACCTGAGTGGATCATCCATATATATGAGTACTTGCAATATAGAGTTGTCATAAGGGTGTCGGTTTCAACCCAATTTCTTGTAGGTAGGTGTCTTGCAGCTAATCCTGACCTGCCATAAGTAGGAAGTTCGCCATGGTGAGTCGGGTGGGATTGGGTCTTCAAGAAGTGGTCTGTTTCTTTCTTTGTGTTCATTGAGGCTTTCTTTAAATTTTCACTTTAGTCCATTTTGTCATGACGCCGTTCTGATATTATGACTTCGCTGCACCGCTAAGAAGAGGTAGTCCGCTTCAGCATGGACGAAACAATCTGCCACACAATCAGCCTTCTCATTACTAGATGTTCCACAGTGGCTTGGTATCCACTGGTAATCCTCGCTGTATGAGACAATTCGTATCAACCTTAGTGGTGCGTATCATTACAATTGGGGGGAAATAACTGATATCCGAACTCGTGTTCCACAAAATGGCCTTGAGAGAAGAAGGATCGGAATGCAGTATCCATTCCATACTTTGTCGAGAAAGGCGGTATCACAATATTTATGTGTGAAGCGTAGAGGGGAGGAAGAAGAATTTATGGGTGACCGTCGCACTGTTTATTAGGTGCTTAGAGAAAATGGCTTCTTGCGGTGATAAATTTAATGGTTCGGCCTTTTCACGTTAACAGTTACTAACGTATAACTGAGAGTAACGCACGGGATGGGGCCTCTTTCGGCCAGTGAGACAGATACGGTCGTGAAAAATGGAAAGAGGGGGCCGCAACAGCTCTGGGAGGTTGAGTGGGACATACGTTCGTGGAAAAGAGTTCTGAAGGCGATATCCTAGTGAGATAAAGGGAAAAGCGATCGCTGTGCACATTGGTAACGACTAGTTTCTTCGCCCGAATTCCTTAAGTCAAGTGGCCTATCCAACTTCTACTTCGAGGGAAATACCAATTTCGATTGTTTAATAATTATAATAATATTTTTTTTTCTCCAACCATAGATCGGATCTCTATATTTGTATTTTCTACGGTCGAAGTAATTTTCAATGTTTTCTTCCTCGTCTTGATGACTTTTGGGACTTAAAAAAAAAAACGGGATGCTGCTCGGTTTTCCATCTTGTCGTACCTACCTGGTGGAACAGTAAATAATCATGGATACTGAAGAAAAGGCTGAACGTGAGAGTTGAAAGTGACTGTGGCAAACGCATAAAGTGACTTTGAAGTAACAAAAATCAGTTTTAGAGGAAACTTATAACCAACTTCTGTTTTAGAGTGTGGCGAATATATCAATCTAGCTGATGGGACTACAAAGCCGGAAACGGTGCGTGATGTGAACCGAATCGTTCTAATATCTAGCATGTCGGACTTTTGCAATATCCTTGCAGTCTCAGTTTATAAGAATCCTATTACTAGAAATCACTGAATTATCTCTCTCCTTTCCTGGACGTATTGTCTCGTTATATCCTCCATCCACATGATTTAGGTGAAGTGGTCAACGATGCCTGGACCCTAACGGAAATCGGTATTTCAGCAGTTACTGCAGAAACGGCGGTCTTCCGATTTGAACCGCCAGAAATCGGGAAAAGGACCAAATAAATCTGCCCGAGATCGGGGAGACCGACTGGAGGAGACCTATTCCTGGACAGGGGAGAGCCCCAGGATGGGACTTATGGCAGATGACAATGGAGGCAGGAAGGGATCCCATGGTCATGCCCTGCGGTGCGGTTTGCTGGAAATGTTAGTTCATAGAGACATGGGGGGGGGGGGGGGGGGGGTACAGGAAAGAAGAGGAACTCGGAGAGGAATTAAGGCCTGAACGGGGGGTTGGGTGAAATACTGCTCCCAATATCCTTAGGCGGTTAGGGAAGCAAAGGCAAGTTGATCCACGGTAGGGATAACTTCCCTTAATAGCCTATGAATAACTCTTGGTTACCTTTGTGATACCCTCATCCTCCGCAGAGCTTAGTGGGTATAAAAGGAATTTGAGAAATTGGTCAATCTGAGGAAGTAAAACCCTGTTCTATGCTGTTAGTTGAAGGGAAAAAGGTTTCTCTTTTCAACTTCCATTGACCACTGCTGCAAGATAACCAATTCCAACAATATCAAACCCATAATGTTTGTTGCTTAGAAACAATGAAGCTTCTGACCTCTTTCTCCAGTGTCTCTGGTCCGGGCAATGAGAGCTAAGTATTTCACGTGACCTTTTGATTCTTGTGGATAAATCGCCCAGAGTTTTATTACTACAATAATAAATTACAAGGCATTGATTTTCATTTTCAATTTTTTATAGATACTGAGAACATGTATGAATCCTGATTATTCCGCACTTTGTTTGGCGGATTTTGAATTAAGAAAAAGGAAGGTTCAACTTATTTTTCACATCAGCAAATTTAAAGGTATCCTACGTAAACTTGGTAGATCGTCGGACATTTTGAGCAAAACTGTGCACACTCTTACCATACATAGAGCTTCATGAACTTTTGATTAATGTATTAGTTGTAAGTATTGATGGATTGGAAAAGAATATCATGGTTTGCATGTTTTAGGTTTTTGCTTTTTTCGTAATTATGCAATTTGTGTACACCACAGAGCATGCAATTTTCACGATATATGCAACTTCGATTATGTTTATCGAAGTTCACGGTTTCATTTTTAAGTTGATAATTTCTCAAACACCTGCCCCATAATTTAATCTCCTCAAGAAACTAGAATACCGATTAGGAATGGTTGTGAATTTGTAATTCCAGAATAGATTATGACAAAATTACAGTTTGAAACTTGAAACGCAGTAATTAGGTATACTCTTTGCATTGTTAATCTGACACATTGATCAAACTACTGCTACTATGGTCTTGTCTTTAAACCCTTAGGTCAGGATGAACAAAGCTGTAAAGCGCTTGTATTCGTCCAATTACCGACTTCCCGTCTCTTCGGACTTCGAGCCGCGTCCAAAGTGTTCGGACTAATAACGAAAGTAGCCGGTTGAAGGGGCGATTGGAATGGGCGGATTTTGGATCATTCGTCAGATAAGCCCCACCAAGAGTTCCTCTTGGAGAGTGGGCGAAAGGGGGGTTACAATTAGGAGCCACCGAATACAGAAGTGCCTCGTGTATTGATCCGTTTGTTAAGGATATCCAAGCCATCTGCCGTCCCTCTGAAATCTGGTTCGTGACGAGGGGTGGTGAGAGGGTCCCCCCGACCGCGGGTTTTCAAGCGATTGACGGCATAATTGCCCCCAACTCGGTCTCCCCCAAAGCTGGACATTTTTAGACAAGAAGAGTTGAGTTGTAAGAAGACTTGATCCTCTTAAAAGCTACTTATCCTAAACTGAGCCCCCCTTAGCATGAAATATTAAGATCCTTTCAAATCAAAATTTTCTGTAGCTTTCTGAACCATTTTGAATAGAATAATGCAATTGAAATAATGTGTCTTCTAACGTCCGTACGAACTTCGATGTCGTAAAACTTTATGACATTTCACCCGCGGTCCGTGGAAGGGCTAACCCGTTTTTTCTATTTGAAAAAAAAAAAAACCCTGATTTTCAGCATAAAAAAATAAATAAACAGATAAAATAAATACCTAATACACTCAAATAGAAATTTTACATTTTACCATGGAAAAATTATTATCAACTGGGTAGAATGAGACCAATCTCAACAAATCCATTCCCACCTACCTATTATTTTGACCAGAGGGAACCTCTCAGAAGGAACTATGAGACGGGAGGCCGGCAATTTGGAGCTTCTTCAGAGGCGAAATTTTCATTTTTCTACGATGAAAATTGCCAAACTTTGGCTAGGTAGGTAGCAAATATTCGATAGAATGTTCATAATACGTATCACCTTGTACTTTTTAATGTGGTACTGAGAATGTAATTTTGTGTTGTTTTCAGGTAAGTACCAGAAAACCTTGGCTGATTGGCATGATCTCGTTGGAATGAGTGGTAAGTTCTTGCATCCTTACAGTCAGATCCATGAAGAAGTGATCTGCTACATTGATTGTGATAATGGGTGTACGTGTGTATACATATTAATATATTTAAGTCGAATCTGAAAACGTCTCCCAAGTTGGGTGGGCAGTTCAGCTTCCGCATTGTGGCTACTATCGGTCATTTAATTATGGAAGGGACAGCCAGTCACTAGGGCAAGCCCCCAACTACCCTCAGAATTTGATCGGAATCGGTTCATCAGAAACTGATATTGAACACGCTACCGTTGGCCCCACGCTACCCGCACAATCCCTCTAAATTTCTGAAAATTGGACCATAATTTGGTATAATTTTGGCTGAGGCAAGGAATAGACCACTTACAGGCAGAAAGACTGACAAGAAACCACAAGTCGTGATTGCAAAATTTCCTGGTTTTTTGTGCGTAGGTACCTATCTACTTTTTTCAAGAGTAGGTTGATGGATAAGTATGGTTTTATTTTCCTGCCGATTTATAATAAATTAGATGGTAAAACATGTGGCTCTTCCAGTTGCGCAATGAACAGAGAGGTGAGTTCGAGTCCCGGAAGGACCGCGCCAACTCAGAGGAATCATCTCACTCTTGGGTGCTTTTCACTCGTTCAACGTAGATAGACCCCCCTTTTCCTTTTACTGGACGAGAAGAGGGGGAGTGAAAGATCGTGTATTGATAGGAAGAAATGATTTACGGGGCTCTCCCATTATTTTTCCTGTCAACTCCGGAAAGAAGAAAATTCGGCGGTAAACTGGGCTGGTGGTAGGTTAGAGACGGGTTGTAGTTACTGAGGATGAGGTTACCCCCCGGTCCCCTCCCAGAGTTTATCTAATCTAAACATCAATGCGTCAACGTCAGTTTCAACAAGTAGTTTCCACTCTTTTCCTCGAAACACACCCACCACGGCTGTCTTTGCTTCCGTATTCTTTCCCTTTTCCCTTGTTTCGACTTTTTTCTCTTTTCTCGCATCGACCTTCGTCAAATCAGAAGAAACCATCGTAAAATTACAGACAATCCACGAACTGTTCGTTCGGCAGGGTTTTGCTCCTTAGAGGGTGGATTTAGGTACGTATTTTCCGAGATTTTGAGGGCATCAGTAGACTCGTGATCGCGGATGAGTATGAATAGTGAGGCTGATCCCATAATATAATATTAATTACCCGGCCTGGAGCTATAATTTATTGCCTACGCTCTCAATCAGCAATTAATCTGCGAAAATCTTCGAGTGTTACATAAATTAGTACCTAACTGCTGGCCATCCATGTAATCCAATCCACAGAAAGATCACACAGTCGGAGCTCTGCATAACACCCATTCTGTAGAGGTGTTCAGGTGTAAAATTTTTTGATAGGTAGTGGACTTCCATTAAGAATTCCCTATGTACCTATTTTACCTTGGACCATAACTCGCTGTCCACCCCCAACTTTTCACTGACCCAGCTTCTTATGCTCCTCCTTCTTCTTCTTCTTCTTCCTATTCTTCTTTCTTCATTTATGTATCCATGTACGTAGGCTGTGAACGGACATAGTTTGGTGGGATAGTTGCCTTCATGTGTTTTATTTTATGGTGAATTATAAAGGTAGATCAGGGTCGCTTAGAATTTGATGTCGCTTTCCAGTATGTGGTACTAGAGTCGCCGTAGAGTTGCCTCCGAGTGGTTGGTGGTCAGATATTCTTGTATTGTGTTGCCTTGTATTTGTAGGTCTTTTGAGATGGCTCTGCGGTGCTGCTGTCTTCAATAGTTGATGATGCGGTCTACATCTCCAACTTGATTGTGATTGTGGCAGGCTGGACAGAGTTGTTGGATTGCATGAACCATTAGAGCCTTGAACGATGGTGTGTTCCCATGGCCAAGAAGCAATCTATTTATAGTGGTAAAGAATTTGGGGGTGCCTGCAAGGTTCCTGTACCAGGGTACAGGGGTAAATATTAATTTGGTCCAACTACCTCGGGTTAGAGTTGTTGATTCGTGGTAGCAGCGCCATTGTTTCAACAGTCCTCCTACCTGTGTGGTAGGTAACCGGATTGTCCATCCGGGGTAGAAGAGCTCCTTTTTTGGATAGTCCATCTGCTTCCTCATTACCACGCACACCGCAGTGTCCCAGTATTCACTGGTTCATGACCTCCACACCCTTTTTCATTCGACGTTTTCCATGCACATACTGACCGAGGAGTTTCCACCATCTCCGCCTATTTGTCAGAATACTGTGTTTACTTGGACTAGATGGATTACACCACTTTTCCTCTCAAATCTTTCATATATTTATATTGTTCAGGTAAAACATAACCATTTAGAATTTAACCTAATCTGAGCCGTTCTGATAACATTTCCAACATAGAAAATCATCTCTTGATCATTGGGATTTGGTCCTGTTGCAGAAAACGAGAAAATCCCCGAATAGTATGATTCCTTGCTTGACTCATATATGATCAATTATTGGGAATAATAGACGAAAAGATGATAAAGCCGTTGGCTTCGAGGTCTGTTTAGGCTCATATGGATTGTGTTCCCTTCATAATGAATTTGTTGTGCTACCCCAGAATCGACCCAGATCTCCCTCAACCAGACCCCCCGCATTTTCCCCGCATTGGATTTGATATCTTTCTCTCAATCCTGTTTGGCCATCATTAGTCCCTCACTCGGACCCTCCCCCTGCATATCCCATCACGTTTAGTCGTTCCCGATCAACCTAATTTATACGGTCGTCCCTCGCCCGAACCAGAGGGGCCCAATAGGAAATGAAACCTTTGCATTCTATTCAGGTCACATAACAGAGTTCTCGATACCCCGCTGTCGTTATCATATGCAATGAGTAACGACCAACACCCTCCCACCTTCCTCCACCGCGTCTGTTCATTACGACGTGCAGTCCGTATTCGACAACAATGCACCACCGCTCAGGTTTCGTGCTTTATGTAACTTCGCTTCTCGATTTGTTCCATACATATATACCTATCTCGTTTCTTCGCATTTGCCTGCCAGTCGAAGATTGAATACATCATAAGAATATATACATAAGTTTTCCGTGATTCATCAATAGTATCTACATAAGCGCGACTGATGAGAACCAGACTAGCATGTCTCTGTCTTACAATACGTCATAACGAGCTAATTTTTGAAGCATCGATCACCCTCCAAAAGGGTGTGCGCATGATGGTTACTACACAATGCAATATTTCAGTGAGAGCTATCCAAAAAGTCCCATTCATGCAGCATGAGTTGAGCGAATTTTCAACGAGTCATTTGAACCGATTCGGTGGGTGATTCTTATAGGAAATTTTACGCTGATTCCGAATATACCATAATGTTCCTATGTTTAAGATGGTACCTAATTTACACAAAAACCTGAACTTTTTTTTTTTTTTTTTGAAGATTTTTGACTCTCAATTTTCAATTTGAACCCTTGGAGTACTCCAAAAATGCTGGCCAACGAACTCATCCTTTCTTTTGATACTATTGAAATTTTAGCATTTTTTCGGATTTTTAGCTCGATTCCTCGGTCAGATATCGCCTGGAGTGACACATATACAAATAAATAAAAAAGTTGTACCTAGAAATATATTTTAAAAGTGTTAAATTTCATGAATCGTTTTAGAATGGTCTGAAACGGATTTCCATGAAGAACATTTTAAAAATTTGCATCATTAAAATTATGAAGCCATTGCTATTATAGCTTCATTTTCTTCGAAAATTATCTGAAAGCTGCAACATGAGGGGTCCTATGAGCGGGAAAGGGTCTTGAAATGACGTCACCAAACCTCCGGCAGTTAGGAGGGCCAAATGATCCTGACGTTACGCGAATTCTACTCAAAAAATACGACGGTTGTACGATTTAGCACTTCATTCCATCTCCAATAGTAGTGGACATATTGGGGGATGGGCGTGTCAGGTGGACCACCCTGTACATAGTCCCAATTAACTAAATTCAATCTCAAAATTGGACCAGATAGCCCCATCAGGCAGACGTACATATTCGGATTCAACACTGAAAACCATACAAAATGACCCATATTTCGTTAATACAGGTATATTTATTATATTGTTCTAATTTACTTAATTCAATCTCCAAATTTTACCAGGCAGCCCCAGGCAGACGTACATACTCGGACCCAACCGTGAAAACCCTACAAAATGACCCATATTTCGTTAAAACAGGTATAATACGAGTTAATACTCGTATATTATGTTGTCCTAATTTACTAAATCCAATCTCCAAATTTGGATTCAACGATGAAACCCTGAAATTTGAGCCATGTTTCATCACTATACCTACCCGATGGTTTTGAATTGTTTTTTTTTTTTTTTTTTTTTTTTTTTTTTTTTTTTTTTTTTTTGGATTTTAGGTAGGTCTAGGTGTAGTAGGTACCTGTAAACTTCACAAAATTAATTTAAAACAATTCATTGATTCAAATACTTTGATTACCTGTAAAATTCACCTGCCTCGGATGCTCGGATAAGCGCTGACACTGACACACACTCGATTATAGATTTATGGATTCTGGAGGTCGAGTTGCGTCATTTCATATAATGTATCGAGCGTGTTCCCCCCCAGACCTCGCTGCGTACCACCATCCAGCCAAAAAAAACCCTTGTCAAATTAGTGTAGTTTCACCAGATCGAGAACGTGGGAGCAGCTCGAAGTTGAACATTTGCTCACCAGAGTGTATAGGTACCCCTCTCGAACAGATGTCAAATCGATGTCGAATTTGGTAGATAGGTATTATAGCTACCAACACGATAACCTTCCAATTGAAATCGACTGTCACCAGCGTGATCTGATTAATTTCCTTCGGTCTGAGGAGGACAAAAATGGTAATTAACAATAAATTGCACGTTCAAAAAATTCGAGCCATGGAGTCTTCAGCCGGTATTCCGTATTCTACGGGTTATCCATTGTTTATGTACTTTCAATGCACGCTTTGCTCCTGTTCATGAATGTAGTTCATCCGCATGCTTCACCAAATCCCTTACACACAGTAACACAGTTTCCCGTATTATCAGAAGAGATATTCAAGGCAGGTTATTTTTTGCAATTTTTTTTCTCCGGAGTTACCAATAATGAATTCACCCCCAATCCACCCCGGGGCACTCCTGTAGAATACCAGGGAACCAACATGCTTCGTTAGAGTAGGTATGAAAAGTGTTCATTGAACACCCTCTGTAAACCACAGTATTAAGTTTCGCGTTATTCATCAAAAGGGCCAAACGAATTCCGCAAAAACATTCCCCTCTAGCAGGCGATTTCGCTTTTTTTTTTGTTTTTTTTTTTTTCGTGCGCCTTCATCCCCTTCTCCCCTTTTCACTCATCTCTTACGACTGAATGAACCTGAAACAACAACTCAAAAAAACGAGAACGGTTTCACGATTTTTCTCCACTGATCATCTCTTAGAAAATTCTCTCTGACGGAGGATTCTCTTGTACTGCAGGGCTTCGGCTTCCTTGTGGGTCTTTTCCCCGAAGGGACGATGTGTTTACGCAGCCGAACGTGAACGCGACTGGCGGCTTTTCCCACGACAGCGCTCACATATTCATAGCGATATTTCGAAAAACTGAGCAAAAGAACGGGATTCTGCCAAGATTTGTTATTTTCTGATATATTCTTCCATTATTGAAGGATTTCAAAATTAAAAGAAAATTCTGCAACGTTTGGTCGGCATTAGAATGGCATTCTATTTATTGTAACATTTACCTGTAATAATCGGTTGGTTAATCTATTCGTGGATGGAATTTCGTTGTTGACTGTTGTTGCTTGGCTCGACTGCTTGATGTCTGTGTCTGTCTGGGTCTCTATAATTGATTGTTAATAGAATATGGAAATTCTTGAGGGACTGTTTAAACCCGCACAATCCATGGGAATTTCGTCGAAATCATAATGAGTTTTTACATTTTACCTGGGACTAGGAATTGACCACGTATACTTACAGAAAAATACGGTACCAAATTTGTTGAGAAAGGTCTACACCCAAAATGCGGAAAATGTTTTATATTTTTGGAGGACAATATTTCTTGATTTCAGAATTACGGTATCTCTACAATCGGTACCTACAACGGTACCTCCAGTAATCAGGACCCAAAATCATCGAAATTCCTCTATTATCCATAATAATTCTAAGCTAAGCCAAGCTTTCCAACTGAAATTATAGTAGTCCTTGATATTATGAACCTAGGAACGTGAACATCAGATACTAGAACGGTATGCTGAGTACAAAAGCATATTCCATGTTCTTCAGTCTCTATACACGAAGCGCTTGATTATATATTATTATAATTATATATCGCTATCCATTTCACGACAGTAGGGATGCAAATCGATTTTCGATTGAATCGAACCTCCGATTTTTTTGCTATCGATTGATTGTTCCGATTTCTGAAAATCCCCCCCCCCCCCCCCCCCCTCAAAAAAAAGTCTTTCCACCTCAAAATAATCCTTGGATATTCGGTGAAGCGAAATAAATTTTGACACATTCTGAATAAATTTTGTTGGAGTACATCCGAGCATGTAAATTTGTATACAAAACTTTTGTAGGTTTTTTAAAGATAGTAAGACGTTCTTTGCAACTTGGTTTTGTCTATGGCCTTGACAATATTTCAATGATTAAATATTGAACCAAACAAGTTTTTAAATTCTTGAATGACCCCATCGTTATAATTTTATTTTTCATGCACCCATTGAAAGTTCCATTATTTTTGTTTAAAAAAGAAGGACAATCTAATTTTAAATAAATAAAACCTACAGAATTTTGATAGGTAACTTACCTAACTAGATACCAAAACATTGCAATAATTTATTTTTTTTATTAATAATAAAAATCAAAAATAAGTTCTTGAAAAATTGATTTTTCTCAAATTTTAAGATTTTAAGCTTCCCATTGAGAAACGATTTTCAAAATCGATGATTGGCGACCGATTTCGCATCCCTATTCGACAGTGAGTAACACGAGAAATAGAACAGAATCGAAAAACCTGAAGAGAGAAATAGAATCAGTGAAATAGAACGAAATCGAAAAGCAGGAAAAAAATCGTTGGTAAGTACCTTGTCGGTATGTCGAAAGCTGTAAATTTCTTCATTTGAAATGGAACCAATAGCAGGCTGATCGCAAGGGACGTAGGTAGGTAAAGGGTCTTCACGACATGACCTCTAGTAAATGAGGCTGTAACGTTTCCTGTTTTCGGGTAGTTTTCGCTCTTCAAACACGCGAACCTCCACTTTCTGTGGTCTAGATCAACAAGTGTGAGACAGAACAGGTAGACTACCCCGCAACATGTGATCGCAACCATATTGATACGCAGGAGTGTCGTCAGGTTTCTACCTTCCCAAAATCTAGATTGTTTATTTACTGACCTTATAATATACTTAACTGGTTGATACTGTAGTTTTTGAAGTTATACTTCTTTGCGCCCGTTAGACAC
>JAEMON010000012.1:20788401-20798758 GCA_030264115.1 Lygus lineolaris
AGATCACACGCCCTAGCCAGCTCGGACACTCCGGCCCCCTTTTTTATGACAATTTTGACTGGTGGTATGACAATTTTGACTGGTGGTATGACAATTTCAACATTTTCCGGGCGTGTGTTACAGAAAAAGGGCCTCTCAAATCATATCTGCCCCCAGCCTTCTGAGATCTAGCTACGCCACTGACATCAGCACTTACATTTTTCGAAATGTCTGGGGGAATTAGAATGTAAGTGGGAGTCTTCGTTTATTCTGGCTGAATCCCGATTAATCGTCCATAAACCTCTTAAATTCCAGTCTCTCAAGTTTCACTGCATAAATTCAGTGACATTTACATCAATCTTGCTTCACAATCTTTATCGGACTATCTTCATAAATTGAGGCGGATAACGCAAACATTCTAGCCAGCTTTTGACCGTTGACCTACAGCGAAATCTCCTGGAATCCAACCAAAAACGATAGCGATCATTTTTCCCTCTTTATTTGTCCTTTCGTGACAATTGGCTTTTTCGATTTTCCAAGGTGGCCCCTTCCCCAGCGATGTTCGCTAGGAGCTAGCTGATATCATCAAAACTTCCAGGACTGTTTCATGTACTCGAGTGGAACTGATTTCCTCCGTTTTCAAGCAGTTAAGTCGAGTGGAATGGGTAAGAGAGGGAAACTGCCATAAAACGGATGCGTCTTCTCTCTTTTTTGAAGGCCTTCATCCCGTATAAACTTTTATGACCAATCGAACCCCGAACTGCCGTGAGATCTCCCTTTTGAGTTCGGCCCCACTTAATTCACGGTATTATTTGGCCGTTTCAAAGTAGGAAGTTTTTAAATGTGATTGAATTAGTCGTAAAATCTACAACAAAGTAGGTACTTTAGGTAGCCATTTACCCAACATAGTACTGTTTTAATACATTTAATGCGCAGCCAGTGAACTATATCCAAATGTTTTTATTGATTCCTCAAGACCGAAGGTATGAAGCTATGTACCTATTTGTGCAAGGAGTAAAATAATGTATAATTATTCTACAAAATCAAAATTTTCACTTGCTTGTTGCGTTTCAGAGCTTTCTGAACAATTTTGGTTCCGTGTCTGTCTGTCTGTCTTTCTGAGGCCAATTCCTTGTCCATGGCAAAACTATTCGGAATCATGGACCAATTTCAGGAATTGTGCGGGTTAGCCCGGTGACAGTCCCCTATCAATTGCATGAACATCGGACCACAAGTACCGTGACAAACGTGAATTTGCTGAAACTGTGTTCATATTCGGACACCTAGGTTGTTCCCAGGCATTACATATGACTGAATATGACTGATCCTAAAATAAATAATAAGTATCCACCTCTAGTTGTGATGACTACTTGTATATTTATGTATCCAGACCATGATTAATGAGATGGTTGCCTCGTTCAATTACCGATATCTATCAAATTCAATTGGTAATCATAATCCAATCCTCTTAACTCTAATAATTGCCGGGTTTGAGGCGGTTATTTCAAATTCTGTGTGACTCAAAGAGGTCCTACTTGAATAATTGTTGTGAGCTATGAGATAGGTTCTTCTTGTGAATTTATTATACTCAGTTCAGCTCACTATATTCGTGTAATTTGCGCAGCGTTGGATGATTAAGAATTCAATAAATTAGGAACTGCTAAATGACATTCGATATTTGGAATGAAACAGCTCATCACAAATTGAGAAAGCAGTTCGAATCAATGGATTTTCGTATCATAAACAGTTTTGTTTTGGCTCCAAAATATGTGCAAAATATGGCTTGAATGTATAATTACATGTATATCACTTCTGAGACACATAGAATCTCATACAGAAATAAACATTTCTCTGCCTTTGGAAGTTTTGTACAACAATAACGTATCAAGAGGCGTTGAGGGGAACCACAGAAACTTCGAGATAAGGGAAAACAATATTGATTAGCTTGGGGAACAGTTGTTAGTTGAATAAAACATTGACCAGGTGGATTGTTTGCATGAGAGCGGGCAGAGGGGTGATACCTTGTTCACCGCACACCGCAGTCAATACCACTTTGCGAGAAGTAGTTAAGAAGTACAGTACGATGACAAAATGAGGATTGAACTATTAACGAGTGAAATCGTTGAGAAATGTAAAATGCTCGTAGTAGTCTCCATAGCCACAACAAGGTCTCAAGGTTGAGTTGATAAATCATTCTATGGGAGCTGTCTTGAAGTATAGAGCGCCCTAACTTATTGATGTGACGAGGTCTCCCCTCGAGATGTATCCGATCATCCTGGAGGACTATCATCCCCGGTCGGGAGCCAAAAATGTATATGGCTGTCGTCATCAGGATGCAACGAGACATCAGCTGAAGAGGTCGCTTACGGTTGCGAGCTCTGCTGATGGAATTCGGAAGTCGATCTTGATAAGGCAGCTTTTGCTGATTATGATCTAGCCTTGACGTCGACGTACACCTAGATAATGAGTGGAAATTCATTCAACCCAAAATAGGCAGTTCCATTTTTAATAGCCGACATCGAGTTACCTTCTGAGTGTCATGTCGTTAAATCATTGATAGCGACGGAGCCTGATTGGTGGATCGATGAAAATCGGATTAACTTGATAATTTTATAAACGGGGAAGAAGTGTTGAGCCGTTGATTTTCGTCCGTGGAAGCGGCCGACCCGGAGTTTTACCGAATGGAATTTGCATGGTTAAGTAGTCAATATTGGTTTCGATAGGGGAATGCGAGGACAAAGTGCCCCTTGTTACCGTTTCACAGTTCGTCCATTATAGCTAACGCAATTAGAGCTTTTCGCTTATGAAGCCTTCCCGAATACTGACAGAATCGTGCTTTGATGTACAGCTTCGATAGGAGGTGAGGAATCAAATCTCTCGCCATATTCTCTACCCAAAATAAGATGCTATTCATATTCACATGATATTTTTAAATATCTACATAGTACCAGCCATATACACTATATTACCAATTCCTTGAGCTCTCAAAATCGTTGGCTGTTACTGTTCTTATTTAAAAAAAAAAAAGTTCCAGTGCGTTCATGAGTTGATGAGCGAATTTTTAAAGAATAATTTCAACCGATTTGGTTGGTGATTCTTATTGAACATTGTACTGTTAGATATGATCAGATGGGTTCCTAATTGTAGAGTTTTGATAATGAAAAAAGGCGCCAAGTGAATGTTTGGTTCTGTTACCATGACACCCGAAAGGTATTTGAAGCTGACGTCATGATACTCGAGTGCAGCGCTCCTGGTGTCCGAGCCTGGAACAGGGCAGTTGCGATTCGGTAGTCGATCGAGTTCTGACGTTCTGTTTCTGTGTCCGTAAAAATACCTATTTCGGAGTGTCATCAGATATTTGCTGTGTTTTATCTTACAGTACTGATTCCGAATATACCACAATATAATATCATCTTCCTTTGTTTAAGATGGTAATTTACACAAGAAAACACGTTTTTTGAACCTGACACCTTGAAATTTGACCGCTTAGCGTACTCAAAAAATGCAGGCCAACGAACTCTTCCTTTCTTATTACATTATTGACATTTTAAAATTTTTAGGCGAATATAAAAAAAATTTTTCTTTGGAAAAAAAAATTTTCTTTCGGAATTTTCGCATTTTTTTCTCGGAATTTTTGGAATTTTCGGAATTTATTTGGAATTTTTGGAATTTCATCATTTTTTTGAGAGAAGAAGAGAGTATTATGAAATTGTAAAAAAAGTTGTATAGGTAAATCCAAGTCACACCAGTTATAGAAAACAACTTTTATGCTTCACATTCAATATTTCAGTGTACGAAACCCGTGTATCATATTCACGGGTTTACCGAAATTCACTGGAGGGTTAATGGACATAGGAATGCCATAATAGTTCCACTTCATAGTATATTCTATATATAAGTATTCATTGTGAGGCAGTACACGAGAGATCAGTATCCAAATATCCGGTTTAATCCCACCCGTTGTTCCTCTGGACTGTCCTATTGTTTTATTCCAATATTTATAACGAAATGCGCGAAAACAACACAGAGCGTGGAATTAGCAGTGCTCTGGAAATCGTGAATAAAGAAGTATTGATATCACGAGGTTTCGAATACAATAGTAGAGAGGTGAATTAAACGTATGCCTTTTGTGCCCCTTGATCTCCCTCAAAAAGTGAATATAGCAGTTAATTTACGCGGCACGCCGTAAAGCGAGAATGGGAGTACTGTGTGCATCGTTTGATACCTTTTATTGGTTAGAAGTATTGTAAAGGCCTGGGGTGCTTTGAAACCCGTAATATAGCTTTACAGTTGACTACGTTATTACACTACGTCCGTAACAGCGTAACCCTTTGCTTGGTATAGATATGTTAAAAAGGGGATTTCGATTCACCCAAGGCCCTAATGAGTGACCAAAGGAAGAGGATTTTAGAGTTAGTCCCATAGGTGGAGAGGTAGGATTTTCCGGCTCCCATACGTTGCAATGATCAGTTAAGGAATTAGAGGTGGTAATTAACAATGGAGCTCAATGGAAGTAGGTTTAGTCCTTTATTAATTTATACAGTTGGGCTTGCCACATAAATATTCTTCCCTCCTTTATAATATACACCTATTTTGAATTGAATTGTTTCTATCGTATGGCTGAATAACTCCTTGGGCTGGTTTCCACTAGGAAGGGACCTCGTTTGGTCCCTCATAACTCTACTATCATTCAATCTATTAATGCTATAATATAGCATATCTATGTGCCTTGCACTCAAACCAATAACTACTCAGGCCGGCTTAAAACCTTTCTTCCAGAGCCACTTGGTTTAGGCTTGGAATTGTCTCTAGTCAACAAAGACTAGTCAGGCGTGCTCTTCAAGAGCCTCTTCAGAGTCCTTATGATACCACAGTCTGAACTCAAAAGCAGACGTGATCCCTTCACCATTAATAACAAGTAGGTACTTTTCGCAAGATGGAAGAACATTTGACTTCAAAATCGTATTCAGTGTCTTGATAACTCGACTGCCTATTTTGTAAATCTCTCCCAGCAGACATCATACCTTACTGCCCATAACATGTAGGTATACTTGTCAGACGTTTTTCATACCAGTTTTTCCAACCTTCCGAATATCTCTTTTTGGGCTACTCCCAAACCGATGATTCATTGTTAAATGTACCTATAAAATCATATTGTAAATACCTAAATATAAAAATTTTCCCACGATATTCAGCTCCATTTTGCAGTTGAATTAGTAATCAATAATTCATTTTCCACCTACCCTCCACGGCAAGAATCCCTCTATTGCCGAAATGAGCTATAACGTGAAAATAGAGGCAAGAATTTTTATAGACGAGGGTTAAGCTCGTAAAAAGTTTACGTGGTGCTTTGGTGGCCAGGAAATGAAGGCGCCTGATGAATTTATTAGGGACCGCTGCCTGCAGATGGAAAAACAGAATGGAAAAAGCGATTTACAGCTCGCCTTTGTAGGATGACTTCTTGCAGGAATTTTCATCGTATTGTTGGAAGGAGGCTTGAAGAAGATCACATCATCCAACGCGTCCCAAAATCATGATAAAATCAAAAAGTACCTATAACTTGAGGGCCAGTAAGTTCTTCCTTGAGTGAAATCACCGTTTTTCAAAACGATCTATGCATAGGTACTTATATCCGACCGATTTGAGCCGATGAAAAAGGAAAACCAAGGTACCTACCAAATATGTATTTCTAAGGCTTAATCAGGGATAATGCTATATCCGTTGAATGATGAGATTGATGAGCCTTACTCTTAGGGCCAGTTTCACCGAAAAACCTTAACCATGGTTAAAATTAATCATTGATTTACCGAATCAGAGGTTTGAGACGTTGATTCAGGAAAATTCACGAGTGGAATTCACGGGGTTTCACGAGTGTAATCAACGATTTAAAAGATTTCATAAAACGTTGTTTTAATAAATCATTGATTTAAAGTTAAAACGACGATTTAGCGCTAGCATGGAGGTAGTATGAGGTATTGGCCCGAAAAAATGGTGGTGTTGGTGTGATAACAACTGATAACGTAGTTTTCAGTAGTTAGTTTGCTGACGGAAGTGTGTTTATCCTCTATCCATTTGTGTTTTCGCGTTTGATGTTGAAATCCCGGAAAACAGAATAGAACCGGTGTCAATAAAACGCGAACCGCAAACCAAAGTTTGACGCGAGTGAAAAACGAATTTCGGTTGACATTGATCTCAAGTGTTTCAACATTATGGTCAAGCTGCATGAACGACTAGAACTTTTTCGTTGATATTTAAAACGAATGACCTATCTGAAAGCTCCATAGTGAGGGGATGGACGGTCTGGTTGCGGGAATGTTTTGCGAACGTCCATTTTTTCTGATTAGGACACACCAAGTCTGATCCCTGCTCCATCGAGAAACCCCAGAAGTTCATCAGAGCTCCTCCACTTCTTCCTCACTCCTCTGATGCACATGGAGGTAGCCCTTAGAATTGAAAAGGCAAGCCTCATCTTCACCCAGCCTTTGATTTCGCCTTGTGGACGGGCCCATTTCTCACTCAGGCGTTCCGCCAGTTCACTCACGAATGCTGCCGTCTGCGGAGTAAACAGTCCATCAACTGATGTCACTATCGGAGTGAAAGATGCATGGCGTTCTTCGCAAGCTGCCAAATACTTTCGTTTCTTTTCTTCCTCGGCGTTTTTGAGTACCGTAGCCACTGGGTGGGGAACATAAGAAGGAGCATCAGTGTCAAGGACACGGACATCGAACAATGCCTCCCTCCAAAGTGGGTATTTTATGTCAATAGGATCTTTGTAGATGGGCGATCTATACAGAAAAAAAATGAACCGTTGTGTAATAATTTGCAGCGTTTTTAAATCGTTGTTCTGTTTTAAACGGCGTTGGTGAAACCCGACATCTTTGTTTAACATCTGAGATCGTCGATTTAATAGGTAATTAAGCTTTGATTAAAAAACTTAAGTGAAACCGGCCCTTAATATCAGGTAATCAGATTGGAATGTTTGGGTGTCCATGTTAAAAGTACTATTCTTCATAACTTTTTCGTACACTATCGTTCCTTTCAGCGAATATTTGAACAAAATGAAGCTATTGCAATGGGTTCAGAATTTTAGTAATGCAAAATTTTTGAAAATTTTCTTCATGGAAATCCGTTTCAGGCCATTCTACAACAATTCGTGAAATTCAACACTTTTTCCCATGTATATATAAACAAAAATAAAACCTCAAAATAAAAAATAAAATGTCAATAGAATCGTAAAATATCAAATGAAAGGATGAGTTTGTTGTCCAGAATTTTTGGAGTACTCCAAGGAGTCAAAGTTTGAAAATTTATTGTGAAAAATCACTAAAAATTGTGTTTCTATGGTTTTTGGTGTAAATTTCAATCTTAAGCATAGGAACGTAAGGTATAATAATTAGAAATCAGCGTGAAATTTCCTATAACAATCACTCACCAAATCGGTTAAAATATCTCTTTGAAAATTCGCTCATCAATGCATGCTGGAAGAATGAAACTTTTTCAAAGATTCTTAGAATGATGGAACTTGATAACCTACTTTCAATTTATTAGAGTTATGGACCTATCGGTGTACCTCGGAGGAATGTACACTATCGGTGTAAGCGTTTCCGATTGTATCTACTAGATACGATTGCGACTAATCTTGATTTAAGTACCTATTTATTTATCATGCTGACTATGTAGGCTTGGACTCGTCTTCGAAGGGGAACCCCATTGCCCCAACTTCCAAGAAGAGGAGAGAGGAGGAACTACATCACATTGAGAATGACGATTAAAAGTTTAGACTATTTTATCTAACTCAATTTTGAGCAATTGAACTTTGTGGTATCCATGGTGTAACCTAGGAGCAGTGGCAACCGGACCGTTCTAACGAAAATGCACCTCTGGTACCTCAATCCCTGGCTCAATCACTGAGATGGAAATGCTTTTTCTTGGTGATAGGTGATGAAAAATCCGTTAAAAATCGTCAACTCAAATTAAATCATTATCATGCATCGACAAACCAACAATACAGCGGAAGAGGAATTGTGCTAATTTTGCATTATAATGCAGCGAACTTGTGAATTGTAACACGTGAATAAATTCTTGTAATGAATTTCAGACAATCCAGTAAGTCAGAAGGGAATATTCTCAGTAATAGGGAACAAGAGCTAGGTGGCATCTGATGGCCTCAGCGTATATCACATATTATATACCTATCATGGGCTGCAGTAACAACCAATTTTAGGATGAGCCACAGGCTAGTGTTTCAGTATATACTCGTATAGCTATGGATTGCGTGTCACAGATTGAACCTTATGTCTGAGCCGTGTAAATGTTGGCTACATCTTTGGCTCCTAGGTAGCACTTTCCTGACCCTTACTGATTGCCAGTAATTCTCTTCTATAGACACACGAGTTGATTCGTTGACAGTAAATTGAAGAGGTATTCACATTTGGAAGCCCTTGAAGATCCATCAAAAAGCCCTTATTATACTAATTGTTCAAGGCGACACGGAAGCGTGTTCAGTGGAATTCCTCCAAGTTCTCATCTACTTAACAACACAAGGCCCAATATATTTTTGGACGTGCTTCGTAGAAACAGAGGACGGGTCTGTAGGGCACAAAACGCCTTTGGTCCTTTACCGTCTGGGAAGGCAATCGGGCGAGGGGAACTTGACATAGCAGGAATACCGGAGCGAAGGAAGGAAGAATTGAAAGCAATTAGAGGGACGACCAGTCTCTCCTGCTGGCAACAACAAACAAACAGCGGGCTAGAGTAATTACTGCCGTAGCCTTTTCCTCCTACCACTCTGTTCTGCCCATAACACGGGATCCCGTCCTACTTCTTCACGCTTCTTTCAAGAAGGGATTTTCTTAGTTTTTCCTTTTCTTCCCTTAAAGTAAAATGGGTTTGAGGGGTCGATACCCAGGTTTTCAGGCCTTACTGCAAATGGGGTATATCCCATTGGGTATAAAAAAGTTCCATTCATGCAGGATGAGTTGATGAGCGAATTTTCAAAGAATAATTTTACCCGATTCATTGGGTGATTCTACTAGGAAATTTCACGCTGATTCCGAATATACCACATTTTCCTATGTTTAAGATAGTAATTTATACCAAAAACCTCAAAAAACTCGTTTTTCAGCGATTTTTGAAACTAAATTTTCAAAATTTGACCACTTGGAGTACTCAAAAAATTCTGGCCAACGAACTCATCGAACATAATTTACATTACAAACATTTTGAAGCCATTGCAATAGCTTAATTTTCTTCGAAAATTCGCTAAAACGATATGGAATTTCGGATATTCTAGTTTGTCACAGTGGAAAGAACTTATAATATGTGAGAAGCTGATAATTATTGTGTTATATTAGAAAGGAAATGTAAAATAGAGATACCTATCGGATGTTGAAAAGGCGCGGGCCCTCCCGACTACGTCATGACAGGACCCATATTGCGCGTGTGCGGGCTTAGAAGTGGTTAAATATTATAATTATCAATAATGATCTCGGTAACCAAGGTCTCCACTAATAATCTAACGTTACTGATAAGTTAATAAGTGATAACTTATCTACTACAATAACTTCATTCTTGGTAACAAACTTGGAGTGAATTAATAAATTCGGTGCAATCATATTCAGTATGGATAGTACTGCTGTACTGCTGTCATGCATGGATAGTACAACAGGAGCGTGTGAATAATCGCTACGTCACAAGCCCACCTCTTCTCAAATCCCAAATTTATATTTTGCTTCTTCAATTTTGCGAGTATGTTAACATTTTCTCGTTGAACGGACCCAATTTTAGTTTCAACCACCAGGAATCCACATTCCTATCAGAAAAAAAAATAATAATAATAATAATTCACCTTCCTATCAGAAAAAAAAAATAATAATTTAACTTCACCTTCCTATAAAAAAAAAATAATTTAAACAAAAAATACATGAGATGACATTGTTATGTCAATTTTTGACATAAAATTGACTGGGATACATTGTGGGCGAGCTCAATAAGAGCAATGTTACATGCACAAGCCCCCTATTCCACACTATCAATATTGTCCATCAATTCATTCAGCGTATTTTGCGACCTCTTGTGATAATCCATAATAAGGCTCCAGTAGGTTTTTTGTTTTTTCAAAAAATATTACCTATAAATAGATTAACACAGTTTTCGAATGAACACATATTTTTGGTGAAAAAAAAACCTACTGGAACCCTATCATGATAGTGATACAAATCACTTTGCAGTTCCAATATTGGGTTGCAAAGTACTTTCTTGGTTCCTTTCATAGCTCGCTCCCTCTTTTTGACATCGCCCGGTGCCCAACCCCGTATTCCTACTGTAGGTATACAGGGTGATTCAGGACGGAAGCGAAAAATAAATTTGGGTGAAACTA
>JAEMON010000012.1:20811331-20835155 GCA_030264115.1 Lygus lineolaris
GCACTTTAAGCGTCGATTTGTACCACGTTTTTCCATTATTCACATTTTTCCAAGTCCTTCAGAGCCAAAAATATGTATTACAGTAGGAAATGTGATAATGTTGACAGCTGTTGTAGTAGGTATGCAGTGTAATTTCGATTCAACATTGGATGTAGTACCTGAATTTGAAGATTTCTGGACCATTCTGGTGGTTGAGCGGTTTTTCTTGGTAACAATTGCGCAAATTGAAAAACGAACGTCACCAAGTTATTCATAGTTTAAAAAACGCATGAAAATCGATCACTTGTTGTTTTCTCACACCCAAAAAACTTGGTTGTTTGCGAGGTTGCGCTCGAAAATTCAATAAACGGGTAATTTTTCCTTGAAATTTCACGTAGTATCCGAATCGGAAATGTTGATATAAGGAAGTCGGTGAGGAGGGCGCACGTGCAAAAGCTCGCGAGTGTGATTTTAATGAATCTTCATGCAAATAAATACCCCTTATTTTTTGGATTTTTAAAAGTACATGTATTTTTTTGGAAAACCCCGGGTGGTTCCAATAAAATTGACTTTTGAGATTTCAGTGCGTTACCTAGATATCTGGCATTTCTTTTTCTCAACTGCCCTAGAGGCAAAACAAGGAATATTCTATTATATTTCGGGAAAACAGTTTTCACCGTGGGCACTCAATTCGTCGCATTGCGAAAGTCAAAGCTAGACTCGTAATTTTGTAAGCTGGCTGTAATTTTCGGCAAAAATACTGCAAACCACTATCGCGAGTTTTTGGTTAGCACCGCAACCTTCCTACCGCTAGATGGTAGTTAATGGGCGGACAGCGAAAACCGCTCTTCTGCACTGCCGCAGTTCAACCTCGCATTTTCCAACCCTTCCATGGTTTTTCGACCACCCGGAAAACGATTGGACGAGTCAACCGGGAATAAAACCGGTAAATTACAGGAAATTAATTACCGGAGCTCCCTCGTCCCCGTGAGTATCAAATTCGGTTTTTCCCGATCTCCCGAGGCCTTTCCGAATATATTCGCGTCTCTGTAAATTATATGTTCGAAATTGAGTATTACTTAATGTACTCTCGAATGTAGTCATCTGTTTATTCTGTACTCTAAGTTTCAGGTTTTTGAATAAACAAATACCTACCCAACCAAAATAGTTTTGTACGCGTTAGACACGTGAAAATGTATTTGAAATCATTTATATCGCAAAATGACAAAGTGACGTAGGTATCTTTTATTCACTACCACAAACGGACGTAACTGCAAAAAACGCATTTCGAGATATTCGAGTTTGAAAGTTCAAAGGCGTCTGAAAAATCAGGAAATTGGTGAATTCAACCCAAAATCGGTCATTTTGAATGTAGTAGACTTGTTTGACAACCCAGTAAGTGAATTATCGCCTTTCGCCGTTTGTGAAGCCCTAAATAGCAGATACGTCCTTCTGTCATAGCCGTTAATTGGTACTTTTTCAGTTACCTCATTTGTGCGTTTCAATTGAGGTGAATTTTAGGGGAAGGTGGGGGGGGTTGATTTTTTTCTTTTCCTCTGACGTGAGAAAATGGTTTATAGTATGTAAGACACTAGCCATTTAGACATTCAAGTAAAACATTCGTATTTTATTTTTACTATTCTAGTTACGTTTGTACTCTTGAAATCAACCACCAACGTCGCAACGACCATCAAAAACCCAGTCGTACTTACTACAATCAGGTATTTTCAGATTCCAACAGGATTTATTTAATTATTTATTTTTAATTTACGTTTTTTTTTTTTTTTGTTTATTCATTAATTTTCCTATACCTAGGTATATTCATTCTTTGGTATGTTATTTGTTAGTTGAATAGAATCTTCAAGTTAAAAAATAGTGATGAATGATTGTCACAATGACACAGACACGTAACTGATAGATACGCCCTTCTGTCATTGTGGGAATCCCGATTCTTAAACATACGTCCATAGTAACCTAGCAATTTCTGCGTTGGTGATCAACAAAAACAGGTGGGGGTTCGCGCTAACTGCTAGAGTATTACCAGTGTGTTAGAATGAAGGTTAACATAAAATCCGGATTTTTGCAGTTACGTCCGTTTGTGGTGGTGAATAAAATATACATCACTTTTTCATTTTGCCGACTATTATGTATTTATTACAATTATTATAAACCTACCTATAAGAATAAATATTTATTCGTTTCAGATCATACCTAGTTAAGGGTGGAATTGACAAACAAAAGCTAATGAATTATCAATTTGAATAAACCATGTATGTAAGCGAGTTCGTACTTTTTCATTCAAATGTAAATAATCGATTCAATTTTGGATGCTCTTGTTTTCCAGTTTCAGTGCTATCTACAACTACAGTTGGATTACAAGGTTCAGGAACGAATAAACTTGCAAGGGCACTCCGAGAACGATCCATCAATTGATGAACTTTTATTTTCTTAGTTTAGTACACAACTCCTTCACTGGGAGTTTCGGGCTGAAGTTACGACCACTTCCTTACACCTAAGTTTACTGTCACTTCTTCTTTAGAGCTAGCGTTGTAAAAAAACGTCGGAAAAACGAGGTGTGTTTTCAGGATCAATTCAACTCTTTTCGGGAAACAATTGTAATTCGTCCCGAAACGTCGTGAAGAAACGAGGAAGTAGTCAATGAAATAATAAAAGGTAGTAGGTTTTTTAAAAGGAGGGCAAGAAAAGACTTGCCCCTTTTTAAGAGTTCCACAAGGTTCAGTGTTCGGGCCTTTACTGTCAAGGCTCCTTCTCTTCAAAGAGGCTTGAGGCGCACCTCTTCTCCATCCCAGGCTTTGTCCAAATTGAATATTGAATACTTTCCCGTTCCACCGGCCCTGCTCCTTGTTCGGCATTCATCAAACGCGACCTGTGGAATTGCCGATGGGTGATCCTTTTTGTTGTTACGGTGTTTTTACTATTTCTCCCGCTGATGTAAATGTTTGAAAAGATCGGGTTCAACTCGACCTCTAGAGGGTTACGCCGAGTTGAAATTTACATGAACCTGCCGTTGGAAATAGATTCTGGGACTTGGCACATACCTCAGTCATGCGTGTATAGTGCCTACTGGGATACTATCTTGAAAGGCACAAAGAAGAGTAGGTAATGTATACAAATCCTGCGATATGCTCGACTTTTAGCGAATTTTCGAAGAAAATGAAGCTATTGCAATGGCTTCAAAATTTAAGTTATGCAAAATTTTGAACTTTCTCTTCTTGGAAATCCGTTTCAGACCATTCTGAAACGATTCCTGAAATTTAACACATTTTAAATGTATATGATTATACATATATTTATATTAATGTGTCATTCCGGACGATATCTGACCGAGGACTCAAGCTAAAAATCTGATAAAAATTTCAAAATGTCAATAATATCAAAAGAAAGGTTAAGTTTGTTGGCCAGAATTTTTGGGCTACTCCAAGGGTTCAAATTTTGAAAATTTAGAGTCTAAAATAGCTTTAAAAAACGAATTTTTTGAGGTTTTTTGTTTAAATTACCATCTTAAACGTAGGAACATAATTATGGTATATTAGGAATCAGCGTGAAATTTCCTATAAGAATCACCCACCAAATTGGTTAAAATTATTCTCTGCGAATTCGCCCATCAACTCATGCTGCATGAATGGGACATTTTGAAATCATGTTAACTTCAAGTTTTTGTGTTTTCTCACCTCTGCACCTTTGCCTAATATACTAATGAATTGACATAGGTTTGTTTTATACCTGAAGGCCGTCGCTGTTTCTTCACTCTTCCATGATGGGTCGCAAGAAGATGTACTTTATTTCCAAGTTGTAGTACATCCCCTTCTCCACAAAACCACATCAATATATTTATAAGTAAATGCTACTAGGAAAGGCTAACTTACTCTTGTATAGTAATTATTTAAACACTGAGGGAATAAAGATTTAGATTATTAAAAAACTCTTTAACCTTTCACCATGCCATCAATGCCACAGTAATGTGCTCTGAACAACATGTTGAGATGAGGCCCACCATCAGGATCCGACGAGACACCGAAGAGATGCAAAAAACTGGAGGAATGGTTCTAAAATTAATCCTCCCTCATTCCTAGGAGCTGATTTCATAATAAGCATTATTTGCTCTGAAATAGTTGAAAGTTACGAGGCGAAATGTCACAAATTCGAGCTTATTAAGTGCAAAAAAAGAAATTAATTAAAATCAAATTGTGTTTGTTGGAGAAACACAGAACATCTATATTCGTTTTACGATTCGGATCATTTTGCAGAAAAATCGACAAGTCTGGTATAGATCTGCACCGCATTGGCAATTATTCTTATCTAACGTGATATTATACCATCCAAATCTAAAGTTTACTGCTCTTCAGGCACATCATGAATGATTCTGTGAGATTGCTGTTAGTATCTAAAGATTGACTACGAGGTAGTTTGGTGCGCCTATAACTTTCAGGAAAATACTGCCCATTGTTAGATTCCAACCCATTCAACAGATATATTCTAATATTAACCACATTTGAGGACAATTTTTGTATTTCAATTCCCGAAATTTGAACTCACATATCTGATGGGTGTAGTTTCTCTTCATTCGTGGCTATCCACTGAATGGAGCAGCCTCTGCGACCAAGAATCCTCCATCGTATTTTTATTTTCCTCTTCCCTCTGATGAAAGGACTCAGAGTGAATAAAACTCGACTGGAGAATCATGTTCAGTCATCCCGTTCGTAAACGAGGCTGACGCCCTGGAGTGCCACGTAGCCCGAATTCGAAGTGACAAGGACATATCCTGCTAAACCGTTGCCAAAACCTCACACTTCGCCTTTCGTGTTCACTCTTCTTTCCCTTGTCTTGTGGTAGATACTATATAAATACATTTTGTGAGAGCCGCTGCGGGCAGTGAGAATTTTTTGTGGGCTCCACCGTTTTTCTTCGGTGAAACATTTTTTTCTGAAAATCATTAGATTGAAACTGGTCAAATCTGATATAGGTCCGAATCATGGAACGAGCCAAAAGTACCGAAAACCAAAGAAAAATGAAATGTTTGATCGTCATTCGGACTCAGATAATGGCAATTTATTTTGGTACACATCTATTTCTTATTAACAAAAGCACAACCTATAGATTATCTAATATTATTGATATTCATCTGTTATTATTATTTTTCTATTACCTATTTATTATTCATCTTTATTGTCCTTTTTCTTTTTTCTCCTCGAAAAACGTAAAAAAAAAACAGAACCCGAAAAACCCCATCCTACGTCCATCCTATGTCCAGTGATACATTTATATCAAATAATCCAAAAAACGTCAGCTTTTTGAAAGTGGGTTTGGTACATGAACATTTCTGTATAGCTTCCTCGTAAGCTCCGAGGCTTGCTATTGATCCGCCGGGGCTGAAAATTATAGGGAACCATCCAAGTTTCCACACTCACAATCCCTGAAAATGTCAACGAATTTGGTTGAATACTACTACTTCTGTTACGTACTAACTGTGGAAGTTATGCGGTCAGGTAGACTGGAATGCAGACTCACACCATATTCTCACGGAACCATATTTATTCAGAAGGGTTTGAACGTTAAACGAGTGGGAATATTGATTTTGGAGGAAAACAATTTTTCACCTCACGAAACTGAAAACAAATCTTCCGCTAAATAACTTTGGTAAACTTGTAAGTAAAAAATCATTAAGGTTTAAAGACCTTGGCGATCATACGAGACAAGGAGGATAAAACTAATATTTTTTCTAGGATATAAAAAAAACAACACTTGGTGAATACAGGATAAGTATAGTTTGGTCAGTAACTATTTTCGGGGGTTAAGGATGATAGAAGTTGCACCTCCAAAAACTAGTCCTAATTTATCATGATACAAATTGTCATACAATAAATTGAAGACATCCTGTAGAGCATGAAAAAACGTATAAGTAGGAAGTTTGTAAATATAATCAAAATGTCATATTCCCTGCATAAAAACTTTGAAGAATTGTGCCCATTCAATCTAATAGGAATATTTTTCTGTTTCAGGTAAGTGTTCATTCATGACTGCCATCAAAACCCCCGCAATGGGTAAGACAAATCTAATGAGACTTCAAGATCTTAGTCATAAGTCATAAGATACCTTTCATTTTTAAATGAAATTATACATTAATCGAGGTTCGGATTAGATGAAATTGCATTGGAAACAGTAACTGAGAAAATATGAGACCCTACTCTCTTGCCCACTTTTGATGGTACCTGTGCCGCAGGTACCCAAACCCCTTCCCTGCCATGAGGTGGCAACGTCGCCTTCAGTTCTGGACAGACCACTCTAATTGCTGGATTAGTTCATCCTCTTAGACCCCTTTCCTTCGTCCCTCTTGCCTGAAGCCTTCCTAATATATCGTCGCTTAAGAAGCAACACGCCCTATCGACCATTTTCACGAAAATGAGGTTTTGACTGATTCTTTTTTGACTTCTCACGCTGCATCGACTGGTTAGCTCAAAATTGCTTCAACTAGACTACAAAATCGAGAAATACTCGAAAAACGTAACACCCCCATCGACCTCAATACCTCAATTACCTATTTGGACAACACCCCGTTTCAACCAAAATGTCCTATTTTCATTAATTATTACTATTTTTAAGTATTGACGACAACCGGAAGGCAAGAAGTGACTGAATAAAGGGAAACAAAGGGACAGGCGATCAAAACCTGGATTCAGTTTTTTCCTCCTCCAGAAAAATTGAGATTTGGTTCATAGGGCGTGTTGCTTCTTAAGCAGCGATATGATGGTTGACTGGCAGTTTCCTTTTTCTTCTTTCAACACGTTTAGTTCATGTCTAAATACTCGTGTTCCATTTTTTTAGGCAGATCACGATTCTGGTGATGGAGTGCTCGAAAAAATTAATGGATCAGCAGTTCCATGAGGGGATAAACGATTGGAATTATCACCCCTTAATCATCGGCCTTGGGCTTGAGCATTTTTGCAGATTCTGGGTCTTCTGGAAATCCCAAGTATCATCAAATATGGGCCAGAGTGTAATAGGAATATTGACGATTCAAACCACAACATAATGTCAATGTACGTATGGTCACAATGTACTTACATATATTTGAGCCACCAGTGAAAATTAAGTCCACCACAGTAATCTAGCAAAATGGTCTCAAAAAGTTAAGACAACGTTAAGTTATAACAAAAAGTGACCTGATAATGACGGAAAATTGACCTAGGTTACCCAGGAAGTTTTGGACTCGTTACATCATGTACTACTCTTCAAAATTAGAAATGATTAGATTTGTCAAGGTTGAGAGGGGTGAAATTAATGATGGTAGGTATCATCGTAATTTCCCCGGTACGTCATATTATGTCAACGCGGTCCAGCCGTTGTGTAATTATTGGCCAGACTATGAGACAGCTCGTGAACGGACATACCATCTCAGAGAAGCCTCTAATCAGCCGTAACAATAACATAGCGGGAACCTGTCGCAAGCGATCCAGGCGCCACCTTTGGAGAGCTCGACGTACCGACTTATGATAATCAACCAGAAAAATGTGGTATGACCCAAAAATAGGTAATTATTACTCGGTTACTCCAGAACGATGGTATATTATGGTTTGTTTCAAGCATCTGGAAATGTTGACAGGCGCTAGTTTGAACGGTGGAAAATCAAGTTTGGGCAAGTGAAGAAGAATCCAAGACTTAGGAGTCGCCCTAGAAAAAGTGAAGAATCGTGAACTTCTATGAAACATTTATTTGACGAAGCTCCGCGGGAAGAGGAAAAGTTTCCAGCGATGACACACATTTATGGAGACTTGCAAAAGGGCAGAAGGTTGTTGGAGTGTTTCGGGCTTCAAGAAAGGAAGTTGAAGGAATTCGGACTTGGTAAGTCGAGGTGTCACGATGCTCATTCCATATTCACGCTTTCTGACGGTTTCAAACCTTTCGCCTCTCCAGGTGGTGGTGGTGGGGAGGGGGCAGAAGGGTGAAGGGTGGCGTCAGAGCCCTAAATCTACTACCTTTCAAGAGGGCTTCTCCTGGTGGCCGCAGGGAGTTGACAACCGAGTTTCGGGGTTGGGAAAACGCACAACTTTTGTCTCCAGGTACATACGCCCTTATTTCAGGATGAAGGCGTGAAATTTGACTTTCTGATACACATACTTCATATACTACAAGTTACTCAGGGTAGCCAGGCTGTCGCATGAAGGGTGAAGATAGTGGGGAAACATCCCAATACCCCGGAAATAATTGCGTATAACAGAAAAAACCTGAGATGTTAAGTGTGGCACATAGCTTCCTCGTATCCATAACAAGAGAGCATGGGTCATAAACTGTGTTCCAGCGGTCAATCCCCAACTATCCGTCAATTTTGAGCTTCGTGAGATCGTGAAAAATTTGTGCTAGGAGGATTACTTCTGGCAAGCTCAGAGGCTACGATTGAAATTAAATCGTACAAAAATGCTACAATAAAATGTATGCAGGACTAGAATGCATAATTTTCACAATCCCTGGAAATTTCATTGAAATTGGAAGAAAATGACATTGTTTGAAGTTAATGCGTGTGGCGAAGATTTCACGTTTGTGCATCACGATCGCGGATCATAACGAAATTCATATGAGATCCTGTATAAAATGAAGGGTAAGGGGAAACAACAAGGAATGTCACAAAAAACACTTCTTGAGAAAAAGCAGCTTTTTCATTTTGAACTTTAAAAAAATCAATATTTTTCCCGTTGGGTATAGTAGCAAAAAAAAAAAAAAAAAAAAATCCCGACACCCATGAGTTCCATTTAACATAATGTGAAAATTTGTTGACTCCGAATACTAACAGAATGCGTTATTGATCCCAAATTCGGAAAAAATGGACATTCCCTGTTCTTTCCCCTGACTCTTCAAATATCCTCTTCATTCGAGCAAAATCGGGCCATTAACTATATAAGTCACTGAAAACGAAGTTTGGAGGATTTTACATGCTTGCAAAGGCTACCAATGCTCGAGCGATGAAATTCATAGAGTACGGCGATCCACGGCTCGACTAGCGTGATCCCTGAAAATTTCGCAAAAATGTAATAAAAATTACCTGAGTTAGCTACGTATGTGTGTTGCAAGGATTCGCGGACACACAGCTAGACGAACAGACAGATAACGAGAAACCAACATTCTTCAGGAAGGTCCAAAAACGTGGAATGCGAGTGAAATTTTTGATTTTCGAGGAAACGAAATCATCACTGTCCAATAAAAGCTGCAAATCATTACACACCGGTTTACTATTTTCTGTATGAATCGCCCATTTACAAAGTTGATATTGGTATAAAATACCTACCTACCTATAATATATCGCTAGGTTCACAATCCCTTCTTGGGGTCGATGAGTAGATACTTCCTTGTAATTATTATTATTCAAGACTTATGTCGTTCATTCTTCACGAGATTCAGTAACTAAGGAAGCGTTTGAACAGCTGATCTGTTAACGAAGATTTGTTGGCCCACTTGGAAGGGTTGCGATTCACACTCGTGTTTCTGCTTCTTTTTTTCCGTTCAACCCTTAACTTCTTACAGGGAGCGAACGGTTGGTACTAAAATGCTCATGAGGTCTCATTCGACGCTAAAAAAATGTGTTCTATTCGAAATTGATTGAAAAAATATACCTGTCTATCTGAAGTTTTTGGGCTAAGGCTTTTTGGAAATGTCATCCCCTATTTTCTACCCCTAAGGCTGGACGTCCAGTGGAAGCGAATTTGCTCGAAGAAGCGAACGCGAATAGAGCGAAGGGGCAAAACGGGTTTACTAGCTAATTCGCCGTTCGCCTCTTCGCGCGAATTCGCGTCCACTGGACGTCCAGCCTTAGAGAAGACTGACGGTAATGCCAAGCTTCGGGGCACAACTAGACCCAGAATGGAGTCTTTTATACCAAATGTCACCAATTTTGGTCCATCATTCTATCGTTTTCGGTGGGATTTTTGTTAATTCGACTTTGGTTCACCATTTTCAATAATGAACCATTGTTTGGATTCTACGTAACTTCGTTCTTCAACATGACACATCAACTTTTGACAGGAAGGGGGGGTTAAAAAAAATTGCGTGCTCGATTCCAAGTTATTGAAAATAATAAACCAACTTGGAAGTAAACATTCTTCCACATTGGGTGGGCAGAATAGCTTTACCTATCACATAAAGCATAATAAACTTATTATACAATTCTTATATACCCACACGATTGGTAAAAGTTGCCGAAACGATCAAGCATGATTATATTTACATCTTATATTTATGATATATTTAGAATTCCCTTGAGTTCTAATGAGAAGGTGCTAACGGACGCCCTCATCTGTAGCAGAGGCAGCACACCATTCGCGGCACTGGAATTCTCTCGCTGGGACCTGCCAAGTGCTTCCCATCGCTGACCCTCCCTTGCAGAAACTTCGGCCATTTTCAGGTAATTAACCCTGGAAACCGCCGAGACCTCGAGGAACTAGGCGCTCCTGGAAGGGCAGATTTACGGTTCTAGGGCCCCTCCTGGACACGGGGAGCTAAACACACAAGGGGGTGGACCCCTTCCTCGACCCCCCCGAAGTCCACTTTCATAATTGAATATTAATGGCAGTCAAAGCGGGAGTGGACGGTCGCGCTCTATATCGCAGCTATTGATTTGCCATTCATCATTCCTTCTCTCCCCTTCAGGATGACCAACCCCATTTTCGAGGCCCAAGCAGCCCTTTTGGGGGGGCTCCACACCGAGGTTCTGTGTCCACTCTTGTCTTCCCTGATTTATACCGTCATCCCTCCCCGTTTTCTATGCCTCGTTCCCGCCCCAAGCTCCCTTCATCGGGAGATCTGTTCAATCAAAACTTGGCCTCGCCCAATACGAGCTGAGCCAAATGACGGTGCATCAATAAGCCGTGCCATAGCCTTCCATGCCATAGCTGGCCTCATACTTCCACCCCCACACGGCGTGGTCTCTCATATCTTGTTATATTGCGCGTAGCTGTCAATGTATTTCCCCTTTGCCTTTTGTGCCACTGTTTGCTCTCCCTCGGAATCCTGAATGATATCGCTGGTAGCCCATCCTTTTTACCATCTCTTTGATTTTTATTCATATAGAACAGTACGAGCACCACTCCAACTTTACACTATGAAATTTGAATATTCATTACAGGCCACACTAAGAGCATCGCAACTACCACATAGGAACTCTGCAAATTTTTACACCACGTTTTATTTCTTTCCTCACATAAGTACTAAATATATGCACGCCAGTTGCAGAACCAGCCAAATCCATTTTTACAAATATTGAGTCATCGTCAATATATCCAAAAAATTTTGCTGCAGCCACAGTTCTGATCTCCATTCGAAAGCCAAAAGTAGCCATAAACCATTGATAATCGATCTTGAAATTTCGTAGATGTGGCAAAACCAGCCAAAAACTGAAGTCAGCTGAAACTTAGTGCTGGCAAAAATAGTCATAAACCATGTTGACACTCACAGGGCACTATTTATTAGTCCAGAAGCAAAATTAGCTACCTAAATACCTACATACCTAAAAAAATATGTAGACTAACCGACTCCTTCAACCAGTTTTAGCGAATTTTCGAAGAAAATGAAGCTATTGGAATGGCTTCAGAATTTTTGTAATGCAAATTTTTGAAAATGTTCTTCATGGAAATCCGTTTCAGACCATTCTAAAACGATTCCTGAAATTTAACACTTTTGCATTATGTTTAATAAATATATTTATGTACTGAGTGTTGGTTTTGTCTAGTTGAAGTATTATATTCAGGAGGTGTAGTGACCAATCTAGACTTGATGGATTTTTTTTTTTAAATCTTTTATTCGCGACGTTTCTACAACATAAAGTTACTGAATCCCAGAACTTTGGAAGTAAACCTTGAATTACCCACCTATAACAAATAGTCGTTATCTACTACTTGTCACTGAATTAACAAATATTTTCTTCATGTTTTATAGATATCGCATGATTAGGACCCAGTTCCTGGGTATAAACGTAGCGAATAAAAGATTTTTTTACCCACATTACCCAATTTAACCCTTCGAGTCTAGATTGGTCACTACACCTCCTGAATATATCTATACATATAATATGTGTTTCACTCGAGACGATATCTGCCGGGGGATTCGAGATAAAACATCCAAAAAAATTTCAAAATGTCAATAATATCTAAATTAAGGATGAGTTCGTTGGCCAGAATTTTCGGAGTACTCCAAGGGGTCCAATTTTGAAAATTTAGAGTCAAAAATGGCGAACAAAACGTGTTTTTGAGGTTTTTGATGTGAAGTACTATCTTGAACATAGAAACATTATGGTATATTCGGAAATAGCGTGCAATTTCTTATAAGAATCACCCGTCAAATCGGTTGAAATTATTCTTTGAAAATTCGCTCATCAACTCACGCTGTATGAATGGAACTTTTTCGAGTTCTTCTCGTTCCCATTCAGGCTGGATTCAGCCAGTTTTGTATCTGGCCTGTTCATATGTATACACCTACCCCTAAGCTACTACTTGACCAGTGAGCTAAAATTTGGACTCAACTTATCCATGAGGTCTCAATACAACTCGCAGCTGATCAAGAAGCTCAATTCAATTCCCCGATGCTAAAAAATAATGATCCCACATTATTATGATCAAATGGTTAGGCGAATATATGATACCTATACCTATCACATCCCTGTAGAAATTTATAAATATCTACATCAGGTTATATATAACAGCAAACTGGATGGTAAAAATATGTTTACATGGTCCCATCAAAACATCACTTATTCAAAATATATTTTTTCAAGATAAAATTAGGCATCAGGCCTATTTCTTTCTGCTTCATTCAGTAATGGAAATGAGGTACCTAGTTAGCATTTATTTTGCATTGAATTGAATTATTTTCCAGGGAGGTCCTCTGAAGTAATGGAGTATAGACAGAAAAAGGTGATAATTCCATTTGAACGATTTGTTTTCGGAACGGGTTGATGCCTAAAGTTGCCTATTGGATTCTGGAGGAAAGGCGACATTTACAAAAATATATTAGAGCTCGGAAAATAAGTCCTTCTATAGTGCCGACGTGATCTTATAAATATTCAATAAAATTCTATTTTTAAAATTAAATGACGGAGCGGGACCCGATAGGGGTTGTTAGGGTGGAATACAGTCCGGATGGGGGAGATTGTCGAAGGATACGGCCGAAGTTGTGTTTATTAAAAAGTTAAAAAGGATGCTAGTCATCGATTCCTCGCCAAAAAAAGAGACCCTCTTCACGTTGTAATTAGAGTGAGTGGGCAATATATCAAGGTTTGAGTGAGATGGGAAGCGGAAAGGCTATACCATTAAAACCGGTCGGAGAAAAGGATGAAAGTTCGAACTTTGGGCGGAGGAAGTTCTGGGGACTGTTTGCAGTTTTTAACTGTCAGTGGGTGTGTTCTCCAACTCCTAAACCATCGTTTAGGGTTTGGGGAAGCTGTTTCAAGATAGATCAGTGTCAAAGCGAGTCACTGGGGAGAAAAAACCTTGTTTGGGGATGTATATTTTGTTTTAGCAGCTTGAGCGCGACAAGAGACATTTTGGCTGGGACGGATGATGAACGACTTTTAGAGCCGTCGTGGGATGTTACTCGGTAAATGAAGATTTGTATGGATTGAGTGAACGCTAATAATGGGATATGTGCGTTTGTAGGAATTTTCTATTTTCGACCTTAAATTCGTATCTAGTACCCTCGAACACCTGCGATAATAGGTTTGATCCAGAAAATTTTAAATTTTCCTAGAGGAACCCCTGTCGATTGATTACCCACGTGAGTTACTCAAAATGGGTCGCAAAACCTCAATCTGAGGAGACCAGCGTTGCCGTTTTCATGGGTCACAGCAGGTAAGTCACGACTGCGCGAATATCGGTCCTAGTGTGGTGGCAATTATTTTTAGCTCAAAACTCCTCCAGATTTGTTCACAAACCGGTGGAAGGGAAGCTGAGGGTATACTATCCAGATGGGATGATGAGGCAAGGCACTAAATACAAGTCCAAATACACACAGATATACCTTTCATATTGGACCTTTATGGAAAGCTCTCATTGATACCTCCAAATATAGAATAAACATGAGGTAGTAAAAGGTTTCCCTGCGTTCAATCCACGGTTCCTCCTCTGCAGGGGGGAGAATATTCAAGTTGAATGCAACTTTCCCTGGCAGTTGGAACAGGAGTCTAGTTCGTATCAGTACATAGGTGAAGTTGACCTCAAACCAGTTAGAACAGATACAATATTATCCAAGTTGAATATTTTCCACAAGTGTGCGCAGAAGGTTCTGCGCAGCTCCATTATTATAATTTTATCTACACCGCCGCTACAGTTGGCACAAACTTAAAGTTTCTCTTACCTATTTGATAGAGGTGCTCAGTTCTTGATGGTTACCCTATTTTCGACTCTGCTGATCTGGGAGCTCGAAAATTGATGAGACCATCCAAGGACAACTTCTTCGAAATGACACTACATATTCCATCGACATCGGTAATCGGATGAAAACTAGAAATTATACGTAGTATCACCCATCCGATAATGAGGGAATTCTATACCTACACAATGTATACCTACATAATCTAATAACTAAAATAATGTATTCAATGGAAAAAACAAAAAGTACTATTGAGAACTACACTGTTCACAAACTAAAACTGTAAACGCACGGGTTAACCGGCTTGTTATAGAAACCTGAACATGATTTTTATGAAGAAAGTTCCATTCAAGCAGCATGAGTTGATGAGCGAATTTTCAAAGATTAATTTTAACCAATTTGGTGGGTGATTCCTATAGGAAATATCACGCTGATTCCGAATATACCATTTCCCTAAGTTTAAGGTAGTCATTTACACAGAAAACACGTTTTTCAGCGTTTTTTTACTCTGAATTTTCAAAATGTGAACCCTTGGAGTACTCTGAAAATTCTGGCCAAAGAACTCATCAATTCTTTTGACATTATTGACATTTTGAAATTTTTTCAGATTTTTAGCTTGATTCCTCGGTCAGATAGGTATCATCTGGGATGACACATACATAAATATTATACTTATAAAAAGTGATAATTTCAGGAATCGTTTTGAGAATGGTCTGAAACGGATTTCCATGAAGGAAATTCCCAAAAATTTGCATTATTAAATTTTGAAGCCATTGCAATTAGTTCAATTTCTTCGAAAATTCGCTAAAAGCCGAGGAATGGATTTGAGGGAGAAGTAGTGACTTTTTGATGTATCGCATAAGCCCGAATCCATAGGAAAATATTGGTCAGTGAGTGAGATGTAGGGTTAGACCAGGATGGCCTGCTCTAGAGTCACAAACGTGACGAGAAAAGCTGAGATGCTGCTAGCTTGAAGCCCATGGTTCAATATACTGGGAAATGGTAGTTGACAGGTTGGATTATCCTCTCGCGAAAATTAGGTTTTGAGGGGAGTTACAAAATGTCTGACAACAACATGAGGAGAGAACAGGGTTGGTTGTTGTACTTCATAGATCACCCCTGCCATTAGCACGGGTTGGCGGGGTATGTGGGGAGGTGGGCTTGAGAAGGGATCGACTTACACACACCCAAACTACGACACATGTGATAATTACTGGAGTGAATATCCATCATGTAGATAGGGCCTGGTTCCACACCCTTTCAGAAGGAAAGGCGGGCGTGGATGAAGAAAACGCGGGAAACGGGGGGGTTTCGAGATCGAAGGTTTTTCATTGAGGTTAGGACAGAAGGGGCGAAGAGCCAAGGGGACTTCAAAAGCCTACATCCATCACTGCCTATCTCCCACCGTCCCAAAGGCTTCATGTTGGGTTTCCCGCAGTTTCACCTTTTTTTCTCCGTCCCGAAGTCTTCAGAGACCTCTAATAGAACTACTCGTTTGAGCGATAACACTAATGTACGTTTATGACCATAATGATGTAGACAAAGTTTCAAGTGATTTCCGTGAAAAAAAATCTGTGGCGTCTCTTGGCTCGGACGTTCCTTCCAGAGGCTGGTGGCCGTAGCCACCACATCCTCAGCAGCTGCGCTTCCCATCAGATCACTGTAAATAATATATTATGTACATGGCATTGCATTGGACTTGCCACAGTTTTCACTCCATGAACCCGTATCTTGCTTTATGTAGAATTTTGTGCATTTTTCGTAAATTTTTAGAACAAAAATGACCACCCACCATCATAGCTCTGTTCCATTAACCACTGCTTGTAGGTACCTCATGTATGGAAAGCAATGAACTACCTGCTCTCACCTAGTTATGGATTATGAAGAAGCAATAAATCTACTCGAACTAGTAATATTGTACCATCAACCACGTATAATCAAATCTCCACCGCTATCAGCACTCACCTCCACGCAATATTATATATTCTGACCCATGATAAGCCATGGAACCTAACTTTTAGAGTTCCTGATGAGGCTGAAATACCTTGGAGAGCCGCACTAATTCTTCTACTCTCAACCAAATTTTCGTATTCGCTACACGATTTTTTGCCGCGCATACCGGATTTTGATTTTTTTTTTTTTTTCTCCTCTCTCTTCGCCAAAGAAATTGATTGCCTCCTCCTCTACGATGTTCTCATAATCGAATAATTTTAAGTCAACTCTCAAATTTCCATATAGGTACCTATCACAAACCCATCTGTCTAAATTTTTGTTGTTTTCGTTCCTTAATATTATTCTATGAATTTCCCAATGGTGTGAACTATTTGTATTCTCATGTACTACTATCCGAAGTGTAGTTGGGCTTGGCCCGTTCTAATAAAATAAATAAATACACATCTCGGACGCCCCATGAAATCCCTATACTACGGATAGTTTTCAATATAGCTATGAATGTTTTGCAGAACACGACTGCAAATATTCTCGTAAAACCCCAGTTACACTGAATACCCTTGTCCCTCTTCCGACTCAACAAACGAAAACTACGTTTGTTTCCAGTTGCCTCTCTCGGCTTGAAATCCATTCTTCATTCATGCTCGTTGAGGGGGTTTCTGTTCCCCGTTTCAACGCCCACGGCCCCGTTCTAACACTCGTATGTGCTTTCATTGTTGACACGTTTTGAGTTGATGTGTGTTTTTACTGGTTGGACACACATATCGGCATCGGGTTTTTTGTTTGTCGAATGACTACGATGATGGAGCGGCACTCCCTCGAAATTCCGTAGTAATGGTCACAGTCCTGGGTCACCGAGGAGACCTCGAAAAAATCCTCTGTGGCAATTTCGACTAATTTCTAGTGCAAGTAGGTGTGCATGGATTTGTACCACTTCACAGTTGTTACTATTATACCACGCTCAAAAGCTTCTTACTAGTTTAAACAAGGTTATATCTCAGTGAAAGCAGCCACACTTACCAACGGATTTTAAGTATACTACCTTCCAGTAGCAGCGAATTTTCATCCATCAATGTCATTCTGACAAATAGCATTTTTTATTTATTTTTGACGCTGATTTCTGCCCCAAGGATATTTTTGTGGACATGAGTTGTATTGGAGCTTGTTAGCGAATTTTCGAAGAAAATTAAGCTATTGCAATGGCTTCAAAATTTAAATTATGCAAATTTTTGAACTTTTTCTTCATGGAAATCCGTTTCAGACCATTCTAAAACGATTCCTGAAATTTAACACTTTTTTAATAGTATGTACTATATACCTATATATACCTATTTATAATATGTTTATAATATATGTGTCACTCCAGACGATTATCTGACCGATGAATCGAACTAAAAACCAGGAAAAATTCAAAATGTCAATAATATCAGAAGAAAGGTTGGCTAAAAAACGCGTTTTTTGAGTTTTGTGTCAATTACCATCTTAAACATAGGAACATAATATGGTGTATTCGGAATCAACGTGAAATTTCCTATCAGAATCACCCACCAAATTGGTTAAAATTATTCTTCGAAAATTAGCTCATCAACTCATGTTGCATGAATGGGACTTTTATTACTTGGAAGAGAAGTTCTGTGAATTTCATAAAAATTGTTAGAACAGTTTGCGAGTAAAGCTAAAAATGAGTTAAAAACCACGTTTTTCTGGTTTCTACTGGTTAGGAAAGTAGTTTGAAGCCTCTCACCAGATGTTTCCAAAGGGAACCTCAATATCGCATTGTGGATTCGGATTCTACGCAAATTTATTCTATCCTTAACCTGCCATTCGGATATTTTAGTGCGCGAAATTTGTGCGAAGCGTGAAAACCCCAATTTTGTGGCAGAATTCAATTAGCACATGTGATTATGATTATTGGGTTTTTTTCCCTCAAAAATTCGCTCTTCAGGCCGTGGTACATAGCTCCAACTTGTTTGAATTCCCTGTGTAAAATTTCTGGCACTCTCACATTGAGTTCTGCTTTTGTATTATTCAACTGTGTTGGAAAATTTACAAACTACAATTTCAAGACCATCTGTCTCATCTATCACGACGTAAATGTACGGTCTCCGCGATTTATACCTAGTTGGAACGCAACGCTTGAATTTGCTAGCCGTCTCCCGAAGCACAGCTGAATTGCTTCAATAGGAGTAAATTACTTTTCGAAAGAACCGGAAAAAAGCTCCCCTGGTCCAGTATGGATCTTTGGGAAAAAGGTTCCCGCACGATAAATAGGAAGAGAGACCGAGGGAAGGGGGGAGGTCTTGGAATCAGAAAGCGAACTTGGCTGGAGGCCATAATGGTTTGCAGGCTCACCTAAAGAAAGATATCCAAGGCTTACTGCTCCAGCTGTGAGCCGCACATCTTGGCTTGAAGGAACAGAGGGAGAGGGGGGAAAGGACAAGGACGAAAAGGGAGAAAAAAAGGATAAAATTCTCGAAAAAGCCGAAGGGAGTTGTTTGGGAGCCGATCCTGGGTGAAGGCGGATTTTGGGGTTTTCGACGAGGTCTTAAGTTATCTACTCTTTGGCGTGCCGATTTACATCTTGGCCTTTAATCATAGTTGAATGTAGGTAGTAACATACTAAAGTCGAGCCAAAAACCAAAGAATGAGATCAGAAAGCGTGGAGACGCAGCTAACCCTAAAGCCATTGCCTATAAACGCTTTGCTTGGCAATAAATTGAACAATACATCCATCCTTCGATTATACACCAAATGCGACCTTCCGACAAAAGAAATTTGAAATTATGTGCCAACTGCATAGCCTCAAGGAATGTTATTTTTTAGTTATTGCGAGTAATTTTACATTTCAACCCACTTAATTTCTCTTAAAATTGTCACCCAAACATACGTAATTATGTAGATTCCTATCTATAATTTATTATACTATTGAGATGTACAGAATGTGAAAAGGATCGTAAAAAACCTGACGAAAAATTAGAAAGTTTCGATAAAGAGAAATCACCGTACTTGACCAAGTCGTTCATGATAACAGTGTGAGAGACAGCCTCACTTCCCACTTTCTGACTACTACGTTTCCCCTACGAGAATACGAAAACCGTACCCGTCAGGATAACCTCGGGTTTTCCTTGGAAGACTGCTGAAAATTATGAAAACTCTAATAGTATAGGTACTTCAAGATACATACTCATAACCATTGATCATAATGTTATGTACGTGATGCTTTATTTTTGGAGGTGATGAAGCAGTGATATTGGAAAAGGGAAGGGTAGATCTAAGGTCGTAGGAAATGAGGAAATAATAGGTCCTTCCTCGGTATGAGGATAAACGAGGGTGGGACTGAAATGAAAACTATACGCTCCGAAAGGGCCAGAAAAGAGCAAGAGGGGAAATACCCGCCATTCCAAAGCCCGTTGTAGTATTCCCGCCTGGTAGTATATTTTAGCCTTCCTACCCCCAGGGTAAGACGGGGACCATCCGAGGTTTTTCGGACGTTAATAAATTCGGGTTGATTAGAGAAACCCAGCAAGGGTCGCCCTCAGATGGGACGGCCGTCCCTTCCCCCCTTAATGACGATTTGATGGGTCCCATGGTAAACTTTTATGAGTGGCGAGCTTCCCTTCCCGTAAAGGGATACCCTATCCGGGTATAGGGCACGGGGTTTTACTGCTCAACTAATATCCCTCTCCCCACGCTCCACCACTCTCGCCTGGGGATAAGGCATAGCCTGAATTAGGCGCTGAGACTATTTTTCCAAATTAGGTGCCGGACGTAAAGGTTGGAGAATGGACCATCATCAACCATCATTCCAGGACGGATTTTTTCAATTTCTCATCGCCGTTACTCTGAGGAACGGGGTTTATTTTGGTTTCAAAGGTGGCTTGAATTATGTCGTAATTTAAAATACAGAGTCAAGTCATGAAGTGACGACATTAGCAAAAAATTCAAAATAACGATTGCGAGAATAAAGAGAGAAAGTAAGCTAGGCTGTTGCAAAGGACCTTACAACATCATAGTTACAATGGTAGATAACTTCATCACCAATATTCATGTAGGCGTTGAATACCTGGTATACATTTTCATCTGCAGCCTGAAACCTGGTTTGGAATAGTTCCAACTGCGGGATTAACCTCGGTTTGACAAGGTCCCGACTGCATCCTCTCAACCTTAGTTTGAAAAAGTTTGCCGGTTTGACCGCAGTTTGAAAAGGTTCCAACTTCAGGCTCAATTTATGACAAGGTTCCAGCTGCATCCTAACCTTGGATGGACAAGGTTCCAACTTTAGCCCCGACCTTGGTTTGCCCAAGTTTAAATTGCAGACAGGCCCACCAAGCTTTCTTCGACTGTAGCGTCAATCTTGAGTTAACAATGTTCCCTCTCCAGGCTCGACCTTGGTGTAACAAGTTTCCAACATTAGCCTTGACCTTGGTTTGACATGGTTCTAACTGCATAGATGCCCACCAGGCTTTCCGACTGTAGCGACAATCTTGATTTGTGATTGATCCCTCACCAGGCTCGACCTTGGTTTGACAAGGTTCCAACTTTAGCCTTGACCTTAGTTTGACAAGGTTCTAACCGTAGCTTCGATATACAATAAAATGAACCCTGGTTCTGCATAAAATGAACCCTCAGCCTTGGTTTGACAAAAATATCTGTACCGATAGCATGACGACAAAGAGAGGGGACAGTGTTTTTAAACCCTTCAACTTAAATTTTACTGGGGGTGCTAACGATTTTGTTCATTCTCGTGAACCAAGTGATTCCATCTCTCGCTATACCAACTGCAGGCTACAGTGCTTACACCCAAGAGGCCATATTACTGCGGTTTTCCCCTTCCAAAATGAAACAGAGTATAGCCAAGAAGGTATGAAAGTACAAAATGGGAGCAGCGGGGGGGTAGTTGATGGCGATGATACAGCGAAAAGATTATGCCTCTGCTATTAATGGTGTTGAGGCAGGGAGAAAGGCATTCAATATTCCCCACCTGCCTGATCATAACTCAGAAAAGCGGCCCCTTCCCTGAAAACCTTACGCCGGGACTCCCTTACGACCATTAACGTCGGAAATAGGGTGAGCGCGAAAGGGGGCCTCACCTCCTAGAAAGAATGATAACAGTTATCAGCCCCCACGGTTCGAGGTGATTTCTCGCATATTTCACGTCAGTTCGTAGGAATTGAAATTCTTTCTCAAAGGCACCTCAGGGGTTTTTTTCCTCTCACCGAAGTGACCCTGAGGCGAGGGAGTATTATCAATGCCTACTCCCTGAGATGCTGATCAAACTCGTTCAGTAGAATTGTCAGAAAAAAGTAAAAGTAACACCAACACAAAACCAACATGTAAAAGTACTTAAGGATTATCATAGACAGTAAATTGCAATGGGATGTACACATAGAGAGTCTACACCAACAACTTAGAAAATGTGCATACATGCTCTATTTGATTAAATACTTCCCTAAAAACCTACTAAAAATGTATATCAATCAATGCAGTATGCTGTGATTATACGGGGCAGGGCGTACAAATACTTAATAGACAGTATATACAAACTGCAGAAGAAAACACTCAAAATATTATTCGATAAAACAATGCGACATCAGTCAAATTTGCTATACAATGAACTAGGCCTGCAAACAATACATCAAATATATACAAAAAATATGCTGTTAATGGTTAAAAAAGAGAAACATTTATTTTATGAAAACGTCAGAGAGCTGAGAGGGGTACAGTATAGAATCAAGCTACCAAAAGTGAAGAACTGTTACGCACAAAGCACTACACGTTATGAAGGAAAAACCTTTATAAGAAATAAATAAACTCGCTTATAAACGGCAAACTATGCGATTATTTCTTGAATCCATAGTAATCAAAATAATATTGAAGGAAGAAACAATTACTCATAAGGAGCAAACAGTAATTACAAAGTAAAAAGCAAAAAATTATTCATATTACATTAAAACCAACTCTGCGCTAGAACACAGCATTATGATGCTTTCTAGCGTAGTTCCACTCGTTTATACACCATTATAAAATTTAGAAGAAAAAAATTAAGTAAAAAATAAGAGAATTATTATGTTTAATTGCAAGCACCAAATTATATTCTATGTAAAGTCTCTGTATGGATTGTCAATCAATCCATACAGAGATTTTCACTTCTGTTCAACCTGTTACTGACCACAATCGTATGCCGAAATTCGTGAAGTTGAATTTATGGTGAGAAAATTACGAGTAACTCCTTGAATTGTAGTACCCCAACACTACACAGAGGAATGTTGCAAGAAACCATCACCAGTAGTTCAAGAGAAACTGTTCGAAGCCCTTGACCCCATTAGTGGCATCAAGTGACTTAATAACTTCATTCTTGGAGCCTCCAGCTTAGGCCATCGCAAAATAAAATTCGTTCAGTCCTGAGCCACCTTTTGTCTCACTGTGAGTGTATGCAGGAACCTCGCATATTTTTCAGTAGATTTGTCCTTTAATATGTAGAAGATGCAAGTAAATCGAAAAATATAATACAGAATGCAAGTAAATCGAAAAATCCCTCAGTTTTGAGATATTCAACTATTAGGAACCCACCTTACGGCAGTTTTGCGCGGAAATATCCGGAGAAAGTCGGTTGTGAAATATATATCGAGGGGTCCATGGTAGAAGTGACTAAGTTCATTTTTGCCGAAATTGAGTATTCTTAACTCCACGAGAAGGTAACTTCAAAGGGCTCGAATGTCCCTTAAAGTACCCATTCCTTAAAAATTTAGCATTTTCCTGGCAGAAATGACCAAGTGCTTCCTGAGCAGCACTAACTTGGTCATTTCTGCCAGTAATTATCAAATCAAAGAAACTTTTTCATTTCTGCCAGTAATTATCGAACCAGACCACAACCGTGTACTTCAGGTGCCCAGTGCACTTGGCCACTTCTGCCTGCCAACTTCAAGAGGAGAGATTCAAAACCTTTGAAACGCTCTGCTGAAAAACTTGTTTCCGTCACTTGGTCACTTCTGCCACGCAACCCTCGATATATCGAATTACAAACATTTGCTCTCAAATTTACACAGCTCAACCTATTAATAGTGAATAAAAACCAATTATCATTTGGATTATCGTTCTTGTATCGCCTACTAACCCACCACTACTCGACAGTGGACTGCAATAAAAATATTATTACCTATATTTAAAAAAAATTTAGACCCCGAAATTACTATAATTATTATTTGTTAGGCTTGGCCTCTGATGCCGGCGAGACTTACGAGTATTTCAAGGTAACATAACGTTTCTTCAAATCATTCGGTAAAACTAAGTACGTAAATGTAATGAAAATGCTGGACAACAGGTAGGTACTAAGCTAGGCAAAATTTAAATTTCACGGGTTTATATTGAAAATCACCATGACTTATGTCTGCCAATATCCCATACCGGGGCGACTCAAGCACATTTTCTGGAACCTGAGATTTTTTGAAATTTGTTTGAAATGTATTTTGAATATTTTTTCCTAGATTCCACAATTTTTATCCAATTTTGAATCTAGTCGTTGTCCAAC
>JAEMON010000012.1:20857544-20870533 GCA_030264115.1 Lygus lineolaris
AATGTCAAAAATATTTAGGACGACTTGCTTGTTGCAAATTCATAAAAACAATGTATTATTCAACAGGTGATGGGTGGTAGGTATTGGTCAAATAAAAATGATAATCATTTCGTAGTTGACTTCAATATCCTCCCAAAAATTATGAAATTTGGATTTCCTGAAATACAGTTTGGTTATTTAAAACTTCTTCCCAACAACGACAATACCAAGCTTCTCCCGGATACTCAAAAACTTTTGCTTCGCAAGAGGTTTGGTTCAAAAGTTGAGAATTCATTTTTTTTTTCCTCTTATATTGTTCTCCTTCCAGCACACGCAGTGGAAGCGTGCTGGGCCTATAACCTATAGAAGCTAGAGGACAGTTTTAAAATGTACAAAGAAAATATTTAGGACGACTTGCTTGTTGTAAATCCAGAAAAATAATGTATTATTCAACAGGTGATGGGTGGTAGGTAATGGTCAAATCAAAATGATAATAATTCGCAGTTGACTTCAATATAAATATCATGATTCACGTTGTACACATTCATATTCTTCATACTATAATGGTTTAGCTGTAATAAAAGGAAATTTTACAGTTATGGCTACTTTATGCTTATTTTTAGCAGCATACACTAGTGTCGGGTGCGAAGAAAACGACGAGAACATTGGTTCCCAGAAAATATTTATCACTCCTTCAATATCGTTTATTATTCATGAAGAAGTAAGTAGATCCTTTGGTCTCACCCCATTAACCGAACAACATAGATTAGGTACGATTTGTCCAGGTAAATTCTCTATCAAGACGAGCCTATAGGTAGCTCAGGGAATATAATGTACCTGAACCCATATTCATAATCATATACCTTGAGGAGATCACACTTTTATTGAATAGGGTACGTATTGTACCTGATTGATGTAAGAAGATGGATTAAGGATCGGTTACGCTTATCCATACAAACATTATTAAAAAAAAAAAAAAAAACGGACGGTATACCTACGGTTCTACAGTCAGATCATTTGATAACGATTAAATTATATCGTGACGTGACGCTCGTAACGTTGAGAAAACAAACGGAAACGTCCTGTTAAAAATGATAGAATTTCAACTAAATCTAATCCGCTTTTACAGTGTCAGTCATAGCATATTTTATAAATTATTGAGTCACCACCTACAATGAACATTAATTCCATTTGTACATTGTTCTATCTTCATACCAACGATAGGTAGCACGTCTTTTTGTGTAGGACCTCGTTCAAGTAACAATAAATTCCAATTGCGATGAAAAGTAGTTAACAATGAATAAACCGGTGAAGTTACTGTTCCTTGGTATTGTTGAGTGTTTGAGAAACTTCGTCCCCCGAGGAAAGCTAAGCCAAGGTAACAGGTGTCAGGGAAAACCGCGGCAGGCGAGAGGTTGAGAGGAAGTAAACAAGATTTTTCGCTTCGCTTGAGTCACAGGCTGTGCAACAAATTATAGCAGCAACAGTTAGTAAAGACCAACAGCAGCTGGAAAAGGGTTCAGATTGGAACTTGTTGGTACCTACTAATAGGAAAATTCTGATGGACGAGGGTAGGTATATATTGGAGTAAATAACGGGTAGACTGGGTTAATAATGGGGAAACAAGCCGTATTCGGTGATCTCTGTCTTTATTAGGCTATTGGTAGTTGAGGACGCAGGCGACTGGCTCGGGAAGCCCCTCAACCATCTCCCAACGCAGCTCAAAATCCTATTTATTATTTTTCACGTTTATAATTTTGAAAATTCATCGAGATACTTATGTTGAAGAATAATAATTACATACTTTACGATGTGAATCATAATTTTAAGTTTATTCCACCAAGAGAAAACTTGAAGAAGCCGATGAAAATCCTGGTTTTCGTCGGTTTCTTCCGGTTTTCTCTAGATGTATAGTGAACTTCAAATTATGATTCACATCGTAAAGTATGTAACTATTATTCTATAACCTACGTATATCGAGGATTTTTCAAAATCACAAACGTGAAAAATAATAAATATGATTTTTAGTAGCGTTGGGACGCTTCTCGAACCCGTCGTTCCGCGAATTACGAACATCTGCGTTATTTGGAACTTTGTCATACCAAGGCCTGATGTGCAGTTGGAACCTTGCCAATTCTGAATCTAGCGTGAAATGGGGCCCTTATCACAACCAAGGTCGAGCCTGCAGATTAAATCCTGTCAAACAAAGGTCGAGTCTGCGGTTGGAACTTTACTGAAATAATGTAAGGTTTGAGTGATAAGTTGGAACCTTGGAACCTTGTCAAACTAAGATCAATAATTCAGTTGGAACCTTGTCAAACTAAGGTTGAACGCGCAGTGGGCATATCACTCCAACTATCGTTCATTGCTTTCCTACACTACCTATTGACCCGATTTTGCTCTAAATTGGAGAATGGTTGGGTCTGCGATTAGTTGGTTGTAAAACGTGAATAACTGCCAATATGATCAGGAAAAAAATGCTTGATCGCACTGGTGTTTGTAAGTTTAGAAATATTAACACACCATCGCGAACTCTGGGAAACTTCGTACCACATGTGTGGATGTCCGCTATTGGAGAAAGGTGTCCGCCGTTGGATAAGGATGTCCGCTGTTGGAGAAATGTGTTCGCTATTTGGGAAAGGTGTCCGCTGTTGGAGAAGGATATCCGCTGTAGGAGAAGGATATCCGCTATTGGAGAATTATGTGTTCGTTATTGGAGAAAGGTGTTCGCTATTGGAGAAGGGTGTCCGCTATTGGAGAAAGGTGTTCGCTATTGGAGAAAGGTGTCCGCTATTGGAGAAAGGTGTTCGCTATTGGAGTTGAGAAGGACGTCCACGAATGTTGCTTTAAGTCGTCAATTTCTTGAACTTCCTTAGGATTTCGAGAGTCCGCATTACTAACTCAATGATTTTTGCCATGTTCGCCATTTACGCTCGTACCTCTCATTGAAAATATTCAATAGTTCGATATTTTAATCATGTTGAATAAATCTTTTGCAAACGAGGAAGGAAGATAATTAAATTACGGTCCCAATCACGCCTTTGGAAGTTAAATAATGGTTTAAACTTGAAAGGAAACCTACGGAAGGATGAGGTTTCCATCTAGGCTTAGCGTGTCCGCCTTTGTGGGGTTTACCTGGGTTTACCTTCTCCCTAAATACAATATTGACCTGTTCCAATGTACATTGTGTTTCTGAGTAAGTCTTACGATATTGAGAGAAAGGAAACGTTGGTAAACAAGACAGAAGCGAATTTCGTAGACTAGCGAAAATAATTGCGTGAATGGGGATGATGATCGAAGGAAGGTAGGTTCACGGAAGAGCCGGGCGGTCTGGGGGAGCCTCCATTCAACGTTAACTCAAGGCCACCCGCTCTACGCCACCTCCTTCATTCAACTCGAGTTTTCCCCCTTTTTCATACTCCGAGAGGGGGAAAATATCCCTTTTTTCCAAGGTTTTTCCCCTTCTTCCCCCCACGCCTCACACACACCGACGAAATGTCTTTTCATCGCAATTCCCGAGGTTTCGCCCCCTTTCCACCACCACCATCGGGCCGTCCGGAAATGAATGCAAGAGGCATGAAGGTTGAGAAGTGGATTCATCACCATCCCCTTCAGACAACGTGCTCAGTACGACTAATTAGTGAGATTTGTGCGGGGTTTTTCGTTCTTTTTTCCACCAACCTCCACTCCTCTCATCCACAACGCTAACAATGTTTTTCGTTCTCTTCGACCCTCACTTTTCTGGTCCCACACTTAACTAAATTGTTGTATGCACATTAAATAAATAGATTTCTCTCCCTTTTGTATTTTTCACCCTCTCATCGTTGACGGTTTCCTCCTATTTCCCGGGAAGTAGAATGGGATCATATTAATATGGACCCCAACTCGGTCTTAATTCAATAACAATTTCGTTACGTTTTGATGAATTCGTTTCATCGCATTAAAGCTCCAGCACCGCAACATTTTGTTTAATTATAGGGAGAACATAAATTGTTTTATAAGGTTATCATTTTGTCATCTCTTGATCATTACTATCATCGCCGCTTGAAATCTTTCACGCTACACCTGTGGTGCGGAAACATAAGTGTACCCACAGAAAACAGTGAAAATTACTACAAAACGGTATAATATTATATTATTTTCCATAATATTTATAACCTCTTTGCGTAAATCTTCAGTTTTCCAAAAACTGACTATAAGTGGTATTTGAGCTTTCTTCATGGCTCAGGTAAACTGGGAGCTCAATTTTTCAGACACATTCGGATTTTCGTGTAAAACGGCCACCTTCAGTGTGAATGGATCCATCATAGCAATTCACATTCCTTTTTTCGTTATTCGCAAATTTTCGGAGACAGAGACAGTGGGACGGAGCTCTTGGGTCTTTTATTTCGATAAGAGCTGAAGGATATGTTGGGTTATAATATTGAAAAATGGGGGTTGTAGGTAGAGGTAGAACGGTGAAAATTTAGGGTAGGTAGTATGTATTTTTTAATGCCAAATCAGAAAACTTATATAGTAGAGTTGTAGTATGCAGTATAAAGTTCCGTAAACCTTCAGTTGCTGAGATTTAGGCATTCTTGAGGAAATTTTGGGCTCAGTCCCTTGCTCTCTTAAACACAAAAAATCGAGAGAGTTTCTGCCCTTTTTTCGTTCAACCCTCAAGTCCATACAGTACGCGAATGATTGGCCCTAAAGTTCTCCGTGAGGTCTCATTGGACGCTACAAATCGTGATCTATTCGAAATTGATAGACAAAATAATATACCTTCCTATTCGAAGATTTTGAGCTAGTGCGTTTTGAAAATAGCGTCCCTCTTTTTCTCCCCTTTGAAAAGACTGACAGTAACGAAAATCTTCGGGGCACAACTAGACCCCAAATGGAGCCTTTATAAGCCGAATTTCATTAATTTTGGTCCATGGTAACTAAGCGAAATCCTGCAAAATTGTGATTTCACTCACATCCAAACCCATTTCAGTTAACAATCTATAAATCCAAGTTGGACATCACACTATACATCACGAACCGACTAGGTATATAGTGAACAAGCAAATCCAATATTATCCTTCCACTCGTCAGTTATTCGGGAAATTAATTCGACCCAAGTAAATATTTGCGCTTTTATCGTGTCCATCTAAAAGCACACAGGCGGAGTTCGGTAGCTCCAGGCGGTGTACATTTAATTTATAAAAGGCTGGTTCCCTCATTCTGACTCCTAGCTTGCTCTGTGTTGTTCTTTGTCACACAAAAAGTATCTATTATTAGGGAACCTAATTACTGTTCGCTGGTTTCCGTCAGTTAGTTAGCGAGCGGAGTTTTCGATTAAATTCTAGAATAATCAAGTCGGCGTTGTGGGAACGAACGAATGAATGGAAAAAACATGACTGATACTCAAAAATGCATGTACCTACAAACCACCCTTGAAATTCCTAATTTAGGTGAAAAGTTTTACAATAGTTTCCAACGAAAAACCATCGTGTCCCCTAATTTCGATGAAATTTATCGTGCTCCATTACTAGTGCATTGAATTTTGAAGCAATATTTGACAAAACGATCTGGTGCTAGGAAAATCCTGAGGATGCGGTGGCTGAGAATGAGGTAACTAAGTTAGGAACATCACCTCCTGCAAGCAACTTAAGCTTCCATACCTTGCTGAAATGAGAGTATTTGAGATTTTGAGCTTAACAAGCATTTTCTCTTGTTGACTGAATGCCTGGCGTATCCAAAATTTAAATTGACTGAACTGCTTTGGTGTAACAATCGGCAGGGGTGCAGGGTTTCAGAAACATTGACAGATTTATATAGAGCCAGATCCTTCCGAGTTGATCATTTTCTAAGTTCATTGAAAATTCTCCAATTTGGTCGTTTTTATTTCCATTAATGAACCTTTGAAATCAAACTTCATCTTAGAGTGCGTAATTTTGTGAACTTTACAGATACGATGCTTTAGCCGTCGGCCTCATCTGGTGGAATAAACCGGTTCCCGTGAGATCAACGAAGTTCAAACTATCAGTGGCGTGGTTAGTACTTGGATGGGTGACCGCCTGCGCGGCTGGGACCACGCGTCTCAGTATTTTTTCGTCTGGCCGTCGGCGATCATTTCTCCACTTAAGGGGGTGAGGCAATGAGTAGCCATTAGCCAGTTAAATGATTTATTATTCGGCTGGTTTGAGAATCATGAAGAACCGCTTAAAAGACCGACTTTCCTCGAAGTTATGTATGTTTTGTGTACTCATTTATGCCTATGAAACAAGGTGTTAGGTGAGCAGTAATTGTATTTTTCTTTCCTAATGACTCCATAGTTTATTGATACTGTACTTACTAGACGTACTTACATTCACCTCATCTCAACTGGGGTTTTCGAAATACGACAATATTCAGTCTTGAAAATGTATTTGTCCCATTAATGTTCTGTCACATCTGCCTGAATAACTATTAGGTATTCATTATCTTCTTTGTAAGTCTTCTGTCACACACACTGCTGTCGTAATTTGAATGGTCTGGTAACTTCGTTGGCATCATCAAGATCCACCAAACTTTCAACTTCGTTAGACAGGCTGCAGCTTGCTGAGTCGGCCACCCTGATTTTATAAAGATACGATAGGGTAACATCCGCATTAATTTATTTATTGAAGGGTTAATACCAAACGGATTTTCCATCGTCACTAATAAGCCTATGTGATGGTATATGGTTTTCACGGTCATTAAAGTCAACCACAGAAACCAACACTTTTCCCCTCATCAATATCCATCAGGTTGTTTCACTTTATTTTTTCGACATCACCGAGATATTTCACTCAGCTCAGGAAAAGTCGAGAGAGATGAAAGAGTTCGGGGGAGAAGGGAAAAGAGGATGAATAAGGGTGGAAGAAGGAGTGGCCATTGTATTTAATATGAACTTGGCTGGTTTATAGCGAGCGCCCCCGGCTGCATACAAAGAGCTCGAGGACTTATAGCCCGACCCGGTCTGCCTTCATCTCCACAATCCCATCCCGCACCACTTTTACCCCCAAACTCCCCTTTTTTCCCCCGCTGACTATCCACTTTTCCCCCACTCCTGATCCACTTTTCCCCCACTCTTCGTCACCTTTTATACACTCAACCGCTCTCGCTCTTCAGTCGATCGTTTCTAAGTGTGAAATTTTGGGGCGCTTTTACGTTCCTAACTGAACCCGAGGGATGGTAAAAACATAAGTGCCTACATAAGTAGTTTATATGCTTATTTTCATTGAAGTTTTACTGATATTCTTAGGGCAGGATTCATAGACAGTCTCTCCAGTAAAGAATCTCCTGCATGGATGGATTCTATCCACAGCAACATCCCCCATTTTCAGGCTCTAAATCAGTTAATAGTTCACACCTGCTTGTAATGTCGAAAGACAATAAATTGATAAAGTTACTAGTTAGTGTTACTACCATGAATATTAAGTGTACATACTTCGATTCGAGTTGAGAATTTAGAGGCTCTAAACCAGGAGCTAGTTGTATACTCCTTGTGATAACAAAATTATACAACAAATCAATAAACTTGCCATCATGACTATAGTGTGCTTCAAGTTGAAATTTGTAAGGTCTAAGGTGTATAGGCTCTAAAATTAACCGACTATACGAACTCACACTCACTATGTTTACTCTCCAGTGTTTGGGTATTGACACAAAGAGATCACTGGCAACGAGATTGTGGACAGAAAAGCAAAGGCAGCCACTTCCTACACTGTCACTTCAGTCCACGCTAAGCAAAGCCATAAAGAACAATAAATTGACAATCCATTCAGGAAATATCAAAAGCTGTGGGAGGAGGAAGCAATTATCTTTGGTATTCATCTTGACACCTAGGGACCTCAGTGACTCTTTCCTGGGTCCCAGGATACGTAGAGATCACTGGCAATGAGATTGTGGACAGAAACACGAAGGCAGCCACTTCCTACACTGTCACTCCAGTCCACGCGAATCAAAGCCATAAAGAACAATATAAATTGGCAATCCATTCCTGAAATATCAAAAGCTGTGGGAGGTGATAGGAAATGTCTTCGGTCTTCATATTGACGCCTAGGGACCTCAGTGACTCTTTGCTGGGTCCCAGGGTACACAGAGATCACTGGCAACGAGATTGTGGACAGAAACGCGAAGGCAGCCTCTTCACCCACTCCTGGAACACCCAACCTCGCTCGACAGCAACAAGAAATTTCGAAGAACTCCTCGGAAATTATTCTTCCCACCCCGACAACAACACGATCGTCAAATCTGTTTTACAATTTTTAGTAGTGTTGGTAATTTTTCATGTTGAAGGCGCACTTGACCAGATAAAGGTTTCATGCGTATCAAATAACATGCCAAAGGTTCATTATTCAGAATAACAAACCAAAATTCCTCAACTATAGTTTGTTTCTAGTTGAGAATTTGTGAGGTGTACCTCCTTAGGCACCTATATCCAAAGCAAGAGACTCCATTACCAGCCTCTAAAACAGCTGAAAATATGTTGCTTCTGGTACTTGATGCCTAAAGACTAGGTATACAAATAAACTTACTTTCATGACTAGTTTGCTTCGAATTGAGGATTTTGTCCACATTTTCAGGCTATAAACCAGAGATGATATAGTTTGCTACCCCTTTTAATGTCGAAAGACTACACACAAAGTGACGGTACGTCCCTGCTCTCAACAGATAGCGCCTGGATCGCAAGCAACCAGCTCCCGATATGTTCTTTCTACGGCTAATTAGAGGCTGCTCCTGGGATGGTGAGTCCATACAAGAGCTGTCACCCGATCTGGCCAATTATTAAGAGTGCGCGGACGCCCGGCTCGAGAACGGCCTCAACGATGCCCCTACGCAGCTCAAAATCCTTTTTATTATTGTTCACGTTTGTGATTTCGAAAATTCATCGATTTGCGTATGTTATAAAATTAATAATGGTTACATACTTTACGACGTGAATCATAATTGTAAGTCTATTCCATCCAGAGAAAACTGGAAGAAACTGATGAAAACCTGGTTTTTCATAGGTTTCTTCCAGTTTTCTCTGGATGGAATAAACTTAAAATTATGATTAAAATCGTAGAGTATGTAATTATGATTGTACAACATAATATGTAAATCGTTCAATTTTCGAAATCACAAACGTGAACAATAATAAAAAGGATTTTGAGCTGCGTCGGGGCATCGTCGAGGCCATTCTCGAGCCGTGCGTCCGCTCACCCTTAAACAACGGCTGGACCGGGTAGACATAGACGTTCCGTCACTACCTTTCTTGCAGCTTGGGGGAGGGGGAAATTATGATGCACCTACCATCAGATTTCACCCGCTCTGTAAATTGACAATATAAATAAATCCAAGGCCATGACTATAGTTTGCTCCGAGTTGAGGATATTCGGAGAAAAACATAAATAAGAAAACGGTACGTCACGGGAAAGTCGGCACGTTAGAAAACACAATGGACTGACAAGTCAAGAAAAGACGTTCGTTCGGCGAGGCTCGGTGAAAAGCCTTCGTAGGGCGTGAGGGATTGTGCAAAATGTGTCAAAGGAGAAGAAACGGAAGGCTGGTGGGGTTAGGACCCCAAGAGTCGCGAAAAAGACTGCCTTGACAAATCCTTCCCGATCGTATCTTCACAACACACCTGTTGTTGTTCCTTTCCTTCGGTATGATTCAAGTCGTTTCGCGTTTCAGCGAATAATTTCGACCTTGCCTACACCCGATCCAAGAGGTAGTTGGTTCTGAAACTATCACTGAAAATACATGAAGTTTATGTATCTGTATGCTTTTCAAATTTCACGGTGAAATACCCCCATTTCTTAGTGAGCGACGTATTGATCCGGGATTTGGGTGAAAGAAGAATGTGAGTAGGTATTATTCTCCTCCAGTCAAATTTGCCATCGTTCTCCCAAAACCCTCATGGAAGTTGAAGTAGCCGATCGCGTGTGATTTAAACACAGACACTTGACTCATACAAGAGGTACCTACTGATTTGTTGTCGAATTATTAATTTCAAAATTATTTCACCCAAGTATTAGGCTCACCCCCTCTATTTTCTCTTATTTCAATGGTAAAAAATTCAATCCAACGCTAGTGCGCAATGGACATCAACTTCGTTATTTCAAATTGGAATCCCCTCTTTTGGTTTATTATTTTCAATAATGAACCTTTGGGATCGAGCACGAAAAAAAAAATTTAACCCCCCCTCAAAATTTGAGGTTTTACGTTTCAAGACACGTAGAATCCAAAAATCGGATAAAAAAAATCCGTCCGTCCGCCGTACGCCACACAGTGGGGCAAAATGGTCCTTTTCTGGCAAAAACTAAGCTCCGCTCCACATTTATAGGAAATTTTGCGCTGATTCCGAATATACCCCATGTTCCTATCCCTAAAATAGCGAATTAACTGCGTAAACAAAAAAAAACAAAAAACTAGTAAATTCACGTTTTTGACCATTGGAACCTCCCAAAAGTATTTTTACATAAAAGAAAAGTTAAAGACCTGAAAAGTTAATGAGACCAATGCCAGGTCACCAAAATAGTAACCATGATTTTTGGTTATTTTTAAAAGTTTTCCGTTTTCAGTCGTGAACACGAAAAAAGTCGAGAAAACGGAAAGCTTTGAAAAATCACCAACTATGGGTACATAGTTGGTGAGCCAGCGTTGGTCTCATTCGACGCAGAAGTCTCAGGTCTTCAACTTTCCTTCCATACAAAAATGATTTTGGGCATTTACAATGGTCAAAAACGGGAATTTTCCAGGTTTTTTGATGTTAACGCAATTAATTCGCTATTTTAGGCATAGGAACATGAGGTGTATTCGGAAATGTAGGGTTAAATGTTTTTTCATCATTTGATAATGATTAACATGACACTAAAATCATTTAACCCTACATTTTAGGGTCATAGTACCTGCCTACCTCCCTACTCCTATCAAACAGTTTATAAACAGATCAAAACTTCTAAAATTCGCCAAAAATCGAAGGTACAATCTTAAGAGCTGACGTTGGTCTCATTCGACGCAGAATTTGATTTACTACAACGTTTATTTCGAGGTGTTTTTCGATTTTCTGGATAATTCCCGTGTTTTTAGCCCAAAAACACTAAAAAAAGTCGAAAAAAGTGGTTTTTTGCGGAAAAGTGGTCAGAATTTATTCAGGGACCCTTAATATGTGGTATATTCGTGATCAGCGTTAAATTTCCTATAAGACCTCAAAGTAAGTCCGTTTCGTTTGGGACCACCCTGTATATTAAATTACCTATACCTACAACAAGTTTCACTGTTCCAGCTTTGAAGTTCATTTGATGGTAATTCTCCAACACTTGACCTATTTTATGCAACAAACGATGCGAATGATATCAATGTATCACAAATCTGAATTATTGGTCTATTTTTAAGATGTTCAGGAAATAACTTCTTTTCTTCCTTTCTATATCTTTATGACAGTTGAGGAGTTGAAACTAAAGACGTTATATAGGCGACCATTTAATATCAATTTCATCTCGATGAAATATTTTACCCAAATTACCCCATACCCATGTACCCAATATGTTTCACCTCTGGTGTACAAAGTAGAGATGATTACCACAATATAACTTTTGTCATTTTTGTTGCAGGTAAGTAACATTTCCTGGATGGAAAACTCCAAACCAAAGGGCTCTATTTCGGTACGATATAATTTTGCATGCATTTATCAGTGAAATTTGAACCTACACTTCTCCTGTAATAATTATTCAACTGTAATAATCACTGTAAAAATCATTCGATTTCCTGCTATTGTACATCACACACACTTAATTTATCAAGTAAGGTATAACCGATGGAGCTTGCATGGTTTTAGCCAATTTTTGAAGGAAATGAAGCTACTGAAATGTCCTAAAAATTTTAATAATGCACATTTTTGAAAATGTCCTTAATGGAAATCCATTTCAGACCATTCTAAAACGATTACTGAAATTTAATACTTTTTCATTTGTATATGTAGGTATTTATATATTTATATATGTGTCACTCCAGACTATATCTGACCGAGGAATCGAGATAAAAAATCCAACAAAATTTTAAAATTTCAAGAATATCAAAAGGAAGGATGAGTTCGTTGGCCAGAATTTTTGGAGTAAATCCAGGGGATCAAATTTTGAACATCAAGTCAAGAGTCAAGAATCGCTTTAAAAAAAACGTGTTTTTCTTAGGTTTTGGGTGTAAATTATTATGTTAAACATAGGAAAATTAATATATGTTCGGAATCAGAGTGAAATTTCCTATAAGAATCACCCACCAAATCGGTTGAAATTATTCTTTGAAAATTCGCTCATCAACTCATGCTGCATGAATGGAACTTTTTTTTTAGTGCGAAGCGGACTAGGCGTTAATAGATTACTTCCATTCATTAATTTATTTATTTAATTAACAAGGGCAAGCCCAATACGTTTGAAAAAATTGTGATTAGAAGTAGACAAATTATAAGTAAAAAGAAAGAAAGTCCGCACAAAATGTTGACAGGGAAAAATAAGGTTAAATGGGTACTATTCAGTTCATGAGGGAGTCGGCACAAAAGACGGTTCCATGAGTATAATGTAACTTTAGTTGAAAAGAAATTTCCCATTAAACCTCAAACTAAGTCCGTTACGTTTGGGACCACCCTTTATACATTTATGTAGGTGCCTTATCTAATGAGTTCAATAGTTTACGTCCATAGTCTCTTTCTATGATGGAAAATATTGAAATTTCCCATTACTTCCTCAATTAGAAAAATTCCCTTCTCATTTCCATGGAAAGGTCAAATTTCCCTCGATGTGGAAACACTGATCATAGGACGTCTTACAATTATTAGTCCATGATTTAAGGAGACATCTGAAGCTATGAGAGAGTGTTACACCCTTTCTTATGGTATAAACAAAACATAAAGTTGATGGAAATCAAAATGTCATTTTACCATCCTGTGCTCTCGGCGTGGCTGCAAGTGGAGATGGGGTGGGACGCTGACGATAGGTACTTATTGGCTATACAGGGTGTCTCATGTTCGGTCGCACCACCGGCTA
>JAEMON010000012.1:20880574-20892532 GCA_030264115.1 Lygus lineolaris
ATGCTGCATGAATGGGACTTTTACAATTTTAAAACCTAACGATGATTTAATTAACCGAAATGTACATTATCTATAAGAGATCCTCATAGAGATGAACAAGAGATACCTCATACAAGAGATACCTCATAGATGAACGACGTCCAACTCTATAAAATTCAATGTTAATTGAAGATTGACATGACGAATGATATATATTCAAACAAAATAATAATTCGAATAATAAGAATATTTCAATTTATTCAATTTTTCAATAATTCAATCATATTTTCAACAATTCAATTAATAATCATTCAACTTCAAAATAATAATTCAAATAATAATAAATTCTTAACAAATAATATTATCCAAACATATAGTTCAGTAATGCATGCATTCCAGTGGGCGTCCCATTAGATAAAATATTGTCTCGAAACTGAACAGAAATCCAAAATCAATATTATCATCGACACCCAACACGAAAATCCGTGTGGCGGCACACTGCGGTGCCAGCCTGGCACCAGGTTGTTGGTTGTGCTGGGAATTCCTGAGTTCAACGGAAATAAAAGGGAAATAAATAGAAAAATTGAAGACCTGATACTTCTGCGTCAAAAATGACCAACGCTGGCTCATAACACGGTAGCCATGATTTGTCGTAGGTAATTTTTCAAAGTTTTCTATTTTTTTGACTTTTTCAGCCGGAAACACGAAAAAAAAAAATCAAGAAAAAAAGAAAACTTTGAGAAATCACCTAACATCATGGGTACCTACTGTGTTGGTGAGCTGGCGTTGGTCTCATTCGACGTAGAAGTCTTAGTTCTTCGATTTTTTTTCTAAACAAATAAATGTTAGGCAGTTTTAATGGTCAAAAACGTTAATTTCCGAGGTTTTCTCAAGATATTGCTGTCAGTTAGCTATTCTAGTACAGGAACATGGGGTACATTCTGAATCAGCGCAAAATTTCCTATAAAACGGGAGGGGACGATTTTTTGTCCAAAAAATCTCTATTTTCAGCGAGACGAATCCGTGGATGCCAAAAACTCGATTTTGTATTTTGTGACTTGGTTTCCTAGCTAAGGATGTTTTCCCGTCCAATTCTGCTGCCCCGCACATTGGGGACTATGTTCAGTAGGTAAGATTCTCCAAAAAGAAATTTTGCGCTGATTCCGAATACACAACATGTTCCTATAAATTGAATACCTTAATAGCTCCTAAAATCTCGAAAAACCTATAGCGAGTTGTCCAAAAATATGTTGACTAACACAAAAGTTGTAGGGAATTAAATTCTGACTCGATTGGGCACTGATGTTGGATATTCTGTTGGAGACGTAAGTGGGTTTATTCGTGTGAACAAAAATGTGGGTAGATGCATGCAAAATGAAAACAAACGTGTTTTACTCGTCGAATCATTTGTGGCGAGGGCAGTTTTCCCTTAATTAAAGGCCAATCCATTTCGACATCTGATGGATTCAGGTACCGCTAAAAATCCGATCAATTTTCTGAAATTGCACGGTTCGTATTCGTATCGTACTCACCACAAGATTCAGCATGGAAAATACCCTAAAATCGTGTTTTAATGCAGTTTGATGCATTCAAAAAACACAGTATTTTGTAGGTATCTGCCGACATTTTTGTGTACTGAGAATATCATCCACATATATGTCAAATCAATAAAGTCAATATAGGTACTCAATCGACGCATAATTTGATTCTTTACAACTTTTCCCTTGGTTTAAATTGTCAATGTAGAGACGGGGTGAAATCTGCTGGTAGGTACATCATAAATTCCCCCTCCCCTTCGTTGCGAGAAAGGTAGTGACGGTACGTCATATGTCAACCCGATCTAGCCGTTATGTAATTAATTGGCCAGATCAGGTGCAGCCTACCTCTAATCAGCTGTAAAAAGAACATAGTGGAAACTGGTCGTGAGCGATCAAGGCGCTATCTGTTGAGAACAGGGACGTACCGTCACAAAATATTATTCGATAAATTATGTACCCATAGTGAAAAATTAAGATAAATTTAGAAGAACAGATAATTGCGTGTTTTTTCAATTTTTGGAGTTCATTAGCCGTTTTAGGTATACTACCTACATAGAGTATATATCCCAGAACCCCCAAAAAAAAAATTTCCCAAAAGACTCGTCCCGAACATTGCTTTTGCCAGAAAACTCCCATTTTGGCCCCACTGAGTCCATTAATAATGATCTTTGGATTCTTTCAAATATTGCACGTACCTAATCACTTGGGAGTTCCTCGGGGTGATGAGTTATTTCTCGAATTAATAAACCAAAAGTGCGAAATTCGGTTTGTAGATCGAAAAACCCCTTTCGGGCCGCTAGGAAGAACGGAGGGGAAACCGGTGATTCATGTAAGGTTGGCTGGCAGAGATCCAATCCGGGGTTTGAAACTCCCAGAAGCCCCCCCTCGTGACCTCCAGGGTTAATACGGACTGTCTACAATGGAAGCTACTCCACCCCCAAGCCCTAACCCCCTATTCTGAGTCACTTCAGTAATTTAGAACCAGAATAAAGTTCTTAGTTAGGGGTGAGGCCCGGTGTCGTTGAATTATGAGACTATCAACTCTACCCCCGCCTTCTACGGTTGGAGACAAATCTAACTATATGATTATCTATTATCTTTGTGCAAACGGGCGAGAGGTTTTTGGGTTTTAAGGGCACGAATGTTCTCTTTTAGCGTTACTCTTCCGGACACAGTTCCAATTTTCCCTGAGTTTCCTCTCGGGGAAAAGTTTTAGTTTTTCAATAGCTTAGCCCAAGTAGAACCATCATCTTATGCTGAAATGGAATTTTCATGTACCTACCTAGGTACCTAATGAACCGTTGAAAGTTATAAACTTCAATCGTTTCAAAGGATGACACCATAATTTTATTAGCTAGGTAATTATTTTTGAAAAAAATAAGTGGGGGAAAAAAATCATAGGATGAAAAATATTAATCAGCTAATTTTGTTTTTGATGTCCATGTTATCAAGTTCACAGACAAGGAATAAAAGTGGAAAAATCAGGTGAAGGTCCACTTAATACAATTATAGTATATATAGGTATAAAAGTAGAACATCTAGGTAGTGGAAAATAAACAAGGATGATAAAATTTATATAACGAAGGACGGTAATCCGCTGATTTTAGGCCGTTTCAACTCAAAGAAGTAATGTCCGTGTTATTAAGCGCACACTAAAGGAATACAATTGGGAAAACCGGATGACTCTCTGCTTAGGAGCACAAAATATCGTATTAAAATAACCATGGAAAAATTGCATAGGGTAAGGGATGGTAATCAGTTGATTTAAAGGCCTATCAACACAAAGAAGGGATACACACCCATTTTACTATTACACAGAAAAGGTATACAATTGGGAAAATCAGCTTACCTTCTGCTTACGCACAAAATGTCAAAGTAGAAAAGTAGAATTTCATACAAGAAAATAAGCATGAAAAATGTCATAGGATAGAGGATCCGCTTACTTTTAGCCGTATCACCACAAAGAAGGGATGTCCGTGTCATCAAGTGCACAAAAAAGGAATTACAAATGAGAACATCTTCCTTTTGACTGTCTGGTTAAGCACAAAATATATCAGAAAGTAGTTAACAAGCAGAATTCATGTTTTTTTTTTTTAAATAAGCATGGAAAAAATCAGAGAAAGGGGTAACTAATCTGTTGATTTTGAGGAGTATCAACACCAATAAGGGTTGTCCCTTGTCTATGTTATCACAACAATGGTGTCCGTGTTATGCACTAGAAAGGAATATAGCAACCACATAATAGGGGTATTCATGGTTGTTCGAAATCGAAATGGTCGAGAAGGGTCCTCGTCATGAGGCCCCACGTCGAATTTTCGAAGTTTCGAATTACTGGTTATACAGAATTTACCGTTTGCACTAACTTCTTCGCTCGGCCGAGTAGAGCGCCACTGTATTTCGACAATTCGACGCCAATTTTGAGACCTGTGAGTCTCGAATTCGAAGATGGGATCGAAATCAAAGTCTATCGGCGGCACATGCGCACTGGATGCGTTTCCATGGCTACTTCGAATTCTCGACGACTTCGACATTTCGACGGTGGACCATGAAGACCCCTAATATGCTGATTTCGAACAATAGATCGAGATAGAAAGGAATGAAGAACCACTCGCTCGATTTCACATCTGTTCAAGAGGGGTACCTATGCACTCTGGTGATCAAATGTTCAAGTTCGAGCTGCTCCCACGTTCTCGATCTAGTGAAAGTATACTAATTTGACAAGGGTTTTTTGGAATATAAAGGAATATAGCAGGCAAAATCAGCTAATATGTCAGCTATACAACAAAGTTTGTTAGGTTTTACTAGATTTTTTTATTCATTCAAATGTAAGGTAGGTACTTACTTGTTCAAGGGATAATATATATGAAGGTTCCAATGGTAAAGAGTGATAGTTCAATTTCGAGCGGCTCATGTTTCCACCAGGTAAACCCTTCATCATACTTACTATCATAATTATCATTACCATTACCATCATACTTATACTGTTATACTACCTACCTACTTACCTAACACCTCTTGATCTCTCCGTTCAATAAATCTCTAAACCCCAATTAAAGCTATTGGTTCAATGGGGAACTTGCACGATTATTTTTTATTTCGTAATTTTAAAGATCTTAATGAGGGCTCTCCAAAAAGGTGCTACAAGAGGGGTATCCGAAGATTGAAAGTTACCGAAAATTGGTCTTGTGACATCACCGACCTGGGCGAGCCCCCCTTTTGTGAAACCTATCTGACGTCACGCGCTCCCTTTCAACCCATTTTCTGGGCAAACCAGCCGTGATTTCAAGCTGAAAACTGGAACCAGGGGGTTTTGAAGGGCCAGGGGGGATATGATTTTGAGGTTAAAAACGCGAAATTCCTACCCTTGCTAGTTTCCCATTACACTCATCACGACTCCGATAACCGATTACACTCATCACGACACACATAACCAAGATCATGGGGATCATGGAGATTACCGTTTCGTTGTAGGTACCTATACATAATTTCCTGCATTGGCAGATACCTACGAGTACAACTTCACAATCCGCCTGGATGAAGAGGGAACAGGACAGTGAATTTCAGTCAAACCCTTGTACATTTCCCTCGGCCAAACCCCGAAATATAGCTGGCAAGAGAAACGAATGGAAAAGCGGAAAAGCCCGGGGACGCCCCGAACAGGGCAGAGAGAAAATGGCGGTGGAGAACTAACTAGAATTTATGGCTGGGAGGCATCTACATTTGAAACACGAATGGCCACTACGAACAACTAACTCTAACGCAGCCTAATGTCGCGGATACGTTATTTTCCCAACGGGTCGACGAGGGTCCAAAAGGGGGAACTGGTGGGGATAAACAAGGACAGAGAGGGGAATTATTCAACGACCTTGGTGGAGGATATTTATTTTTCCGAGCGGATTTTTCTTAATTTTTTGCTATGATGCCCGAGAAATTGTACTTCTTTTTTTTTATATTATTTATTCTTGTGATAGTCTTGTTGTTCGGAAGCATCTAGGGTATTATATTCTCCACAGGGGTGACAAGGCATGAGGTGCCCATTTCAAGGGTGGGATAAAATCCAGGGAGGAAACAGTCAGAACTAACAAGAGAGAAAAAACGCTGCAAACTACTACACAACGATTCATTATGAGGTTTTCATTCTGCCATCGTTTCCAGAGTGGTACCAGTACACATAACGAGTAGACTTTGAGCTAGTATTATTTGCTACTAATGTACCTAGGTAAAAATATAATCGATTTTTAATTTTTCAATTGTTCTGGCCACCTACACAATTTTATGACACACCCATCAAGGGGCCATACTCAGGTTTATGTATCTGCGTAGCCCAACTGTACAGGTAAAGGTACCTACCTGTCAGGAACACCTGAGCTTATATGGTGGGCCTACAGTCTGTCCAAACTCGGAGCGGCTGTGAGTTAAAGGGAGAAAAGCACCTCGCCAGCACAGCACCTCGACAGGTCATTGAGGCGAAATTTCCCGCGTTTAGTTCCAAAAGCTGCCACCACGTCGAGCTTCAAAATGAATGAAAATTAATTTCCACTTTTCTCTGGAACGGGTGGATCGATTTTCATTCTGCAAAGCTTTCTGTGAATGTTATTACCAAACTTAGATTTGTACCTACATTCAGTTACGATTTTGAAAAACATTTCTTCCATAGTGTGCAAATATTTTTTGCTCCGATTTGAACATTTTTTGAAATGTCAGGTATCCATGACCTCGAGTTTTGCTTGCAGAATATAAAGCAATTTCCAGATTCAAAATATATCGATCGGATTATTCGAAATACGAATCAAAATAGACGCTCCTCAATCTCTATTAACTCTAACATAATTTCCGGGGATCCTGTAGGCTGCAATGTACCTGTTTTGAGAGTACAGAGTTGCAGCACCTGTGCATAGTTTAATCTGCATCGACCGTATACGCTGGCCAAACATCACTTCCAGATTCAGAACTCGTATTTTTCATCATTTTTTTTCTTTTCTGGTAGGGGGTCTTATAGGCTCCTCACTATCAGTACCCCTCCACTGCGACCTAAAATATGTATTGTGGAAAGCCCCCAGGCTACATTAGTCTATTGAGAAGGGTTTATCAAAAACCCCAGCCTCCCATACTTAACCAAAGTACAGAAGGTATGCCACCTTGGAAACATTGTCGGGTTATAGGACGTCATTTCCTGGGATGTTATGTCTAATTCGACAAAGTGCATCAAAGTAGACATGATGTGTTTGGTATCCTCCGTTTCTGTTTCACAGAAGCGACAGATGTCCGTTGTTGATCTGCCAATTTGTCTCGAGTGGTATCGAAGGGCAGTGGCCTGTTAGCAGACCTACAAGTATTCTGACGTCCTTCTTGGGCATTGTCACTGGTTCAGAGGCTCTTTTCCTTGAGAGTGCCACAAATAATTTTGGCTGTCTTAGGGAAGGTTTTGCGAGTAGTTCACTCGCTCGTTGTCCTCCCAATTTTTAACCACGTTATGTAAGCAACATTTAGTGGTTCCAAAGATTGGTTCTTGTCCTATAGGAAGGGACTCTGAACCTCTCTTAGGGAGACGATCAGCAGCTTCGTTACCCTCATGACCAGGGATCCAGAGAATTGGTTCCAAAGATTAGTTCTTGTCCTATGGGAAGGGACTCTGAATCTCTCTTAGCGAAACTATCAGCAGCTTCGTTACTTTCATGACCCACATGACCAGGGAACCAGGGAAGGGTGACTTGGTTACTTTGAGCCACCCGCCTGAGGGTATTCAGGCATTCCCAGACCAGCTTCGCACTATAGTATAGGAAGCAATTATAGCCTTCAGAGCTCTTGAATGTCAGGTAAGATGTAAATTCTGGCATTTTTGAGATGATTGTTCAACGTTTCTTCAGCACACAGCCGAATAGCATGGATCTCTGCCTGGAAGATCGTGGCATTAGCCCCCAGAGACTTGTCCAGGCAGGTTAGGACCTTTCGTGCCTAGGCCAGACCTTCTACTCATAACTGATCCATCCGTGTACCACACGACAAGAGCCCCAAATCTGGGCATCCCCCTTTTCCAGTAGTCTCTGTTTCCGTCGTTCACTTAATTTTCCATCATAGACATAACCCTTCTGCGTAGATCTCTCTTCTTCAAATCAAAGTAATACAGGTAATAGATTCTTCGATACCATTAAAAAAAAAAAAATCACAATTCTTCGGCCTCAGTGATGCTCTGATCGACTGAACAATTTCAAAAATTACGATTTCCCTCTTTAGATGAATCTTCATGTGGAAGAGGCAGAGAATGGGAATTACGAGTGCCACTAAAAAGTCAATTTTTTTTTTCGAAAACGCTTACTCAAGCGATCTATCCCGAGAATAAGGAAGGAAAACCAAGCATTTAGGGGAACGCCGGGAGCCGCTATCTCCGCGAAACACACCCCCTCTTCGAGCTCTAATTTGCAATAAATTGATTAACCGCATAGATACGTCCTGCCCCTATTTTCCTCTCAGCTCCCTTAACGACTTTTGAAATGAAGGTTGTTAAAATGCATTGGTAAAGGAAACCCCCAGTTCATCCTCTTCTCTCCCTTGTATCGAGAGGTTTTTTTGAAAGGGATTTTTCCGAAGATTTCGAGGGCAAATCGGATACTCGGTATATGGAGAGGATGATCCCGGATTTTATGCGAGAATGCGGTCGAGGGTGTATCTTAGCTGGATAATGGTAATGCGATATTTAGTGGTTGTGACGCAAGTATAAGCCTAAAACCTTAGTATATTATGGTTTGAAGCCTTGACTTGACAATACAGTGTTTTCTCAACCAAATATGACCTGACTTTGGGAAACCCCTTCACAAGTCCTGGGCGACAATAGCTTCATCACATAGTAAAATAGTAGGAAATGATTTCCACAAGACCCAGAGCGAGCGTGATGGAATCCATCGCTGGTTTTTGCTGAATCTAAAGCAGCTAAAAGATGAACCAAATAAACAGGAAAGAAATGAAGAGAAAAAAAGAGGGAATAAGGCGAAAAGGACGACGAGGATTTAGAGTTGTGTGAAAAGCTAAAGTGGACGAGGTCGTTTCCTCCAGAACGGAGACTGAAGTTGCGCTCAGTGACCTGCTGGAGAGGGGGTAAAGGGAGGGGGGGGGGTAAAAACCGGAGCTACGTTAATTTCACTGCGCAAGAAGAAGAGGGGGTAAAAACCCTTTTTCGCTGCTAAGCCCGCAATGCTCCATTCTCAACCCATTTGCAGACCGCAGGCCTTAATTAAAAACTTTTCCTAGCGCACCTATTCTTTTATTTATCCCAACAGGAGCTGCTGCCCTCCCTCCCTTCTAGGACATACGACATGAGGGAAACCTTTGGGGGATAAATGGGAGAGGGGGTAAAAGTGGCGTCGATAATTTATTCAAGTTCCCTGCGGGCTCAGAAGAGCGCAGTGGCGTCGGGGAGGTTGGTCGGAGATCGTAAAATGTAATGAATGAGAAGGCATTAGAAAGTTTTTCGGTCGGAATGGTGAAAGCCAAATAAATTCGGAATGAGGGCCACAGAGGTGACGGAGCGACTCAAATAAAAATTCCTTCAGGAAAATAACAACAGAGCATGGAACTCGTGAATTAGATGTAGCGAACACAATTATTGTGGGGTGGCACTACACCACAAATTGAGTAAATCAATTTTTTCAAAATTTTGAAGGAATGTATGAAATTTCAAATTGATTTTGGTAGGATGGTCGAAATCAAAAAATTAACATTGCTCCTTTTAATCACGTATCATACTCGGTAGTTTACTAGGTACAACTACAGAACTCGATATTTTGCGCACATTTATATTTGATATTTCGAGCGTATTTGCGCACTTTATTGTGCGCTAAAAATTTCGAATGACAGTAGATTTTTTCAAAAAATTTTCCGTAGAATCCGTATCTGTATGTAATGAAAAGTGGGGGTTCACATTTGAAATAACAGAGTTAATGTTAGTTTGCCCACTTTTAGTCAGTTTTGGCCAGTCGGTAATATGTGAATTAGGGTGGTAGGCCAAAAAAGCCCACGTGTCTCCAGATACTAGAAAATTTCACGTGTCATGCAAAGGGTTATGGGAGACTAAGAACAAATATATATTATCAACACTGAGAAGAGATTTTGTGCTCAACGATGTGTACTGGAAGCTTGTGATCTCCAAAATAATGCATCCAGAATCAACTGACGGCCGTGTGGTTACTGGGAGCAGTGAAAAAATAATTTATTTAAATAATTGATAATTATTTTAATTCGATCAATTATCTAATTAAGTAAATTATATTCTCACTAATCTTGAGCTAAAACAGTGTTGTTTTTGGAGATTTTCCTTTTTCAGTTTTGTTTGGTTGACAGGCACGGTCGGGTTTGGCGAATGACAGACGACACCCGTTTCAACGTAACTTTCCCGCTTTATTACAATAATGAAAATGTTAACACATTTTCTAAAATTACAGATACATTATTTCTTATTGTTTTCTTATTGTATATATATTATATTCTTATTCTTAATATTGTTTCTTCTCAGCCGTTACCTTTAGGAAAAAAAATATAATACACAAAATTGATGATAATTCCCCATTTCCCTTAGGGTGGCGGTATTCCCCCATTCTCCCCTAGATCCACAATGTACCAATGAAATGTGAGATTTATTCACCTACGGCCCTACTTATTTGTTCGGGTCCCACATTTTACGTCAATGTGATGAGAAGGACTGACTAGTTGAAACCGGCGCAAACCGCTTCCCCAGGTTTTGCGGGCTCCCCTCCGAGTCAACCGTAGCGTTAGTGCGGAAACTTCGTCTTCGGCCTTGCGGTCGCGCCACTTCAATTTAAACTCTCGCACCGGCAGAAGAGGGAGGGTAACCTCACCTCACGTATGAAACCTTCCCCGTGTGAGTTTTCCGTCTGTCTCCGGTGTTCTGTGTGCGAAGCAGCGCGGTGCTCACCAAGAACAACACAACTTTACCGGGAGTTTCTCTTACCCTCCCTCTAGACAGTTTTACTGGCTTTTCGACGTTCCTACTCCGACTGAACACAACTCCCGTAGTTCTCTTCCTCCATACCAATCATAATCCTCGTCGCGTCGTCGGTGAATTCGAATAGTCGTGTTTTGAATTGTCACCGCTCCTCTACCAGAAGTTTCTCCTCAAGGTGTCAAGATTTGAGGAAACTCGAATAGTTCATGAACAAACGTATGTAGAAATTCATCAATAAGAGGTTGGAGTGGAGCTGAAACTTGAAAATTATGGATAGGTATATATATATATACTTATCAACGACGAAAGCAAGGGGAGGAAAAAACTCTTGTTCGATCGATCTGCGCTTAGTACTTATTGAGCCATCTAACTAACCAATAGTCCATGTCCAGGCACAGAAAGTTGTTGAAAAGACCGGAATTTGAACCTCAAAGCTCAAAACTTCAACAGGGATCTTCGTTATCAATATAAAATCCGCGTCGCTAACCACACGGCCGTCAGTTCTGGCTGCATAACTTTGAGACCACTAGCTTTGAACATAAAATCTCTTCTCAGTGTCGATATTATGTACTGGGTCTCCCATAACCCTTTGCATGACACGTGAAATTTTCTAGTTTTTTCTAGAAAATTCTAAGAGATCTTCACAATAGCCAGGGCACTATGGATAGATTCATAAAACTAAATCCTTTCTTCGATTCTCTGGGCGTTCTCAGGGCGGGCGGAAGGTTGTATTATGCAAACCTTCCATTCAACCACAAGCATCCAGTTCTTCTCCCTCCTGATTGCCACTTCACAGACATTTTGGTGGACCATTTCCACAAAATCTACATGCATCCAGGCCCATCGCTCTTCCAAGCACTGATTCAAACGAGATTTTGGATACCTTCTCTTCGTCGCATAGTGCAGAAAAGGACATTTTTATGCCTCAAATGCTATAAATCTAAAGTAAAGGCAAACTCACCCCTGATGGGAGACTTGCCCATCGGTCGTCTCCAAGGTTTTCGCGCATTTCTTCAAGTTGGTGTTGACTTTGCAGGTCCCTTCTCTCTTCGACAATCTTTGCGAAGAAAAGCTACAGTTTCCAAAGCCTACATGTGTCTCTTCGTATGTATGGCTACCAAAGCCATCCACCTTGAAGTCGTCTCCAGTTTGGCTGCTCAAAGTTTCCTTGCTGCCTTCGATCGATTCACTTCCAGAAGAGGCCTTCCCTCAGATGTCTTTTCTGACTGTGGGACCAACTTCGTTGCTGCTGCTCGTGACTTAAAGAAGATTTGGACGTGGTTCAAGGAGTCGCAGACTAAGGGTCAGGTTGCTGATCACCTGCTCAAGAAGGGAGTCCAATGGCACTTCAATCCACCACATAGTCCTCACTTTGGAGGACTATGGGAAGCTGGAGTCAAGTCAGCAAAGATACTCTTCAGGAGGCAGTTGGTGAGACTCCTTTCTCATTCGAAGAGATTTCAACATTGCTGTCCCGAATTGAAG
>JAEMON010000012.1:20940100-20956361 GCA_030264115.1 Lygus lineolaris
CTAGAGTGAATGATCTCTGGAGCCAGGACCGGCCGTTATATATAGTGGTACCTGAGTGGGGAGGTCTCCTGTCTCTAGGCGGGAGTCTACCCACTCCAGGTCGCCTTAGGGTGGATTCCACTTGGACTCTGGTCAAGCCTACCCAACTTGTTTATTCATAATGATTAATACGATATGGTGATATGTTGATTTCACCATAGATAGATATGACAAAAAGGGATAAAATAATTCAGAGATCTACCTAGGTATGCATAATTGAACTAGGTAATATAAAACCGGAAACCTCTAGCAGGGTCATCTTGAAAAAATCTGGTTACCGAATTTTCGAAGAAGATGAAGCTATTGCAATGGCTTCAAAATTTTGGTAATGCGAATTCTTGACAATTTCCTTAATGTTATTCCGATTCAGACGATTTTAAACGAGTCCTGAAATTTAACACTTTTTCATATGAATATTATGGAAGAAGAACAAATTCAAAATGTCAATAATATCAAGAGAAAGGATGAGTTCGTCTGCCAGAATTTTTGGAGTACTCCAAGGGGTCAAATTTCCGGAATTCAGAGTCAAAAATCGCTGAAAACAACTCAAATGATAATAAAATATAAATAGGTATGTGGCGTTAATTTGGCTTGTTTCCAAATTATTGTTTCATTTTCATTAAATAGATTATTCAAATAATCGATAACATCGATGTTCCTGTAGTTCGATTATGTTTTATCGATGTATTTCCTGCACATATCCTTATCAATTACAGTGCTAGTAAGTAATTCTAAATGGTTTTTTTAGTTTTGAATAAATGGATTATTCGATTAATCTATAACATCGATGTTTCAGTAGTCCGATAATGAAAGTTTTGTTCGCAGTGTCATTTACAAGTAGTTTACAAACCGAATGAGAACGGCATGGACACTATGAACAGTCAGTGTGATGTGTGAGCATTATCAGAAGTCACTCCGAACGACGTGAACGCCCGAACGTGGTTTCATACGGTTTTCTTACCGGTGTGTTGGTCACTGTGAACGAACCTCAACCAAAGGTGCTAAATTAATGTTCTGTGAAGCTCCGCAACTCGCAACTGACGTTACTGTTCCCAAACCATCACATTTTCACATTCTCTTACCTAAAAAGTTCAATAACTGCTGGATTCATCAATTTGCTCTTTACAGGTGTTTCTCGGTATCAAAACTATCACCTACCCGATTGAATACGACAAAAGCTAGGAAGGCGTGGGTGCTAATAGATTGGAGCAAGTGGGCCTTAGACTCTACGATAGAAACACAATCGTCTAAAAGCTATTTTATAGCCTGAAAGGGTCAAGCACCTCTCCGTGCCCACCTCTGTTTTTCACCATTCTCTTTAATTCCGTTCTTCTCGAGCCTCTTCTTCCACTCACAACGTCCAATGATCAGACACGAATACTCCCTCCTAGGGATGAGAGGGAAAATTGGAAATATCGGCTTACCCTCTTCACTTCCTCTTTGGTGTTGTGAACTCGTGTTCATGGTGATTCTTCATCTCACAGATGGAAGTTATACCTACTAAGGGTACGATGATTAAATTATAGCTTTTGAAGGAAATATTAGGATATTAATGATAATTGTAGCTCATGCTTACAATATCGGAAAACGATTTTACTCACAAAAAGTTCCATTCATACAGCATGAGTTGATGAACGAATTTTCAAAGAATCATTCCAACCGATTTTGTGGGTGGGCTTATAGGAACTTACAATTCAAACTCGATTCATTTCTCTCTCTTTTCGTTCAACCCTTAAGACGTTACAGGGAGCGAAATTGGTCCTATAGTGCTCCGCAAGGTCTCATTCGACGCTAACAATTGTGTTATATTTGAAATCGATGGAAAAAATATATTTTCCTATTTGAAGATTAGGCATGCGAGCTAAGGCATTTTTGAAAAATTCATCCCCTGTTTGCTACCCCTTAGAGAACACTGACGGTAACTCCAAGGTTCGAGGCACAACTAGACCCCAAATGGAGCCGGTATACGAAATTTCATCAATTTTGGTCAATGGTTCCTTACTAAGGAAATTACCGGCTGATGGGCGGATTTTTTTATTTCGATTTTCGGATTCTAAGTATCTTGAAACGTAAAATATCACATTTTGAGATGGGGGGGTTTAAAAAAATGTTCGTGCTCCATTCCAAAGGCTCATTAGAATAATAAACCAAAAGTGCAAGAAATATTTTGAACAAATAGGTATAAATATTATGCTCGAAGAAACTTCAATTTCAATTTTGTTTTCAAAATAAATTCAAACGAGCATCATGAATTATTACCAATATTTTGCTGCACAAGGAGAGCTGAAATTGGGAAAATATTCTTGGACGTCGAGTTCCACCGGAGTTTTTGAAATTAGGGAACGTAATTCAGATGATTGGGTAGGTATGCCTGCCTTCACAAAGACGATCATAATTATGTAAGCTCCAAAAGAATAAAAATAAGCTTTTTCTCGCACTGCGTGATGAGAACAACGCCAATGCTATTATAAAGGTTATTAATTTTTTTTAATTTTTTTTTTTTGTAATTAAATATGACTTTATTGAGAACAATTTGTTCTTTTGGTCTTCCGGTTTGTAATATTTTTTTCTTGGTAACTTATCGTTGATAGCTTTTCAGGGCTGCTACGGGAGCATAATCCGAAAATCTCCTGACTTTTCCAGGTTTTCCAGAAGGAAAAATTGATTTTTCCCTGAACCTTTCCTGTGCTTTGTAAAAGCCCCCCTCCCCCAAACAATAGCTCGAGCGAGGGAGGAGGAGGAGGTAGGGTTAGCCAATATCGATACTATCGAATATCGATATTTGTTTACGATATATCGGCAACTATTACTACACTAATATTACTACACTCTCTCCGAAGTCACCCTACAATAAGTAGGGCATCGTAAAATATCGTTTATCGATATTTTTCAACCGATATATCCGTTACAGTCATATCGGGGTGCCTTTAAACATCGGTTATGCGATATATCGATATTTTTGGTATCAATGTCTATCCCTAGGGGAATGAGAAGTGTACGCATAGGCTGCTAACCAATTAATTTCAATTTTCCCTGACTTTTTTCTGATTTCCCTGACCACTTTTTTTCCCGTGACACTTCCACGTTTCCCATACTCGAAGCAACCCTGCTATTATAGTGGGCTGGTGTCGAGGGATTTCTCGGGTCCGTGACAATGTTAACATAACACATAGGTCAATTGGTTTGGGGCCCAACCAAAACCCAAGTTCCCAACCGCTGAAAAACCCTTTTTCCTTTCCCCTTCCCCTCAAAGTTTATTAATTAATTCCAAACCCGTTTTTCCACCCGAAAAACGAAACACCCGGTCAGAGGGTTGAGTCGGGTGGAAACAGGCCGTGACGTCATTAACAGAAACTGATTCCTTTGCAGAAAGAGTGTTATGGTGATGGAGAAGGAGTGTTGAGGACATGGGGGGGGGGGGGGGGGGGGGGGGGGGGTGTTTAAAAACGGTTGAAAGTCTGAAGCGATGAAGGAAAGTCCACGATAGCTAAAAACAGGGCTCGGGGGTTTGGGAAAGATTTTCAATTATAACTCAAAACTAACCTCCCCCCACCCCCTCTTCATCCCTTCTACAGCTGGTAACCCATTTTCAACGATGAGATGAGGTCAAAGAGAGTCGGGGGTGAGAGGTTCGGGTTAAGGGAAAATGAAATGAATATTTTATTTCGCCTCAAGATCCTAATTTTTCCCCCTTTTTTACTAAGTAAAAAAAGAAAAAAAAAACCCAAGAGTTCAGACTTGCGCATGTGGAGGAAAAAATGTGGGGATCGTGAGAACTCGGATTTGTAAACAGATCCTCCTCCTTGTTATTCTCTACTGCTTTGAGTTGTTGATATTGTAAAGATTTTTATTTTTCTTACTTTTTATTTTTCGTTTAAGAGGAATAAAAAGTTTCATCTCTTCCCTTTATTCTGGTTGGTTATACCTAATAGTTTTCATGGGTATCATGGTTAAGGCGATCTTATTTGATTTTGATGTCCCTAATCCTGTCAATTCGTCCATTATATCCCTAAAAACTTCTTCTGCCCTGCTTCGTCGACAAAAGAAGAAAATGTGGAAAAAAGGGTAACGTTAGAATTATTAAGTTAGATAAATATCTGTAGTAGTGGTGTTATGAGGGTTGAATGATTTCACTCCAATTTTGTTGCCCTATACAACATGGCAAGTCAAGATGCCTGTGGTACTCAGGTTACACCCGGCTTTCCTTCTGGTTATGTCAGTGTTGGCAACCAGTGTAGCCAACTGCCTCCATCAAGTTTTCAACTCCATCCCCCGATTTTCCTTTCCTCAGCCCACCTGAAAGGTGAAAGGAAGATATTGAAATCAGCAGAAAACCCAAAATCTGGTACACTTCCTCAGAATGGTTCTGATCATTGCTGGCACTAAGTCAAAATGTTAGCGGCACTTAGATTACACCCGGTTTTCTTTCTGGCTATGTCAGTGTTGCCAACCAGTGTAGCCAACTGCCTCCATCAAGTTTGTAACTCCACCCCCCGATTTTACTCTCCACAGCCCACCTGAGGTGTGAAAGGAAAATATTGCAATAAGCAGAAAACCAAAGATCTGGAACACTTCCTCAGAATGGTTCTGAGCATTGCTGGCACTAAGTAAAAATGTTTGCGGCACTTAGATTACACCTGGCTTTCCTTCGGTTATGTCATTGTTGCCAACCAGTGTAGCCCATTGCCTCAAGTTTATAACCGCACCACCCGATTCTTGTTGCCTCAGCTCATCTGAAAGGTGAAAGGCAGAAAACCTCCTTAGAGTGATTCTGATCGACATCTGATCAACTGTCTTCACGATTTATGACAAAGATTGAACTTCGTTATGACTATTGTTATCAAATAAGGTAACCTAAGTAGGTACCATCCACGTCGACAATAAATTCATCTCCCAGATTTGAATGTTCCATACGAGGAAGCTGCCATAACACCCACATGGCTCTCATCGAAGTACGCCTGAGATTGTAATTCAAGAGGTTGAAAACCTAATCTTAGAGAACCGTCAAACATATATTTTTTTTTAAATAAATAAAAATGTACAATGTTGTAGACCATTACATTCTGCGTCAAATGGAACCAAAGCAAGCTCACCAATACTGCACCTACACAAGGTTTTTGAGGATTTTTGAAAGTTTCCTGACAGTAAGCAGGTACTTGCACACATATTCTGAAACTTGTGAACACAGAAAACTTAGAAAAAATCACTAAAAATTATGGCCAAGGTGTTGAATATCCCATAGTATTGCTATCCTTTGAACAACACATTCATCATACATTTGGGTAGGTACTATCAACTAGATATCAAGTTTTTAGGTAGCTATCTCTTACTATCGATTGTTTACTCTGATTGTGGACATTAAGTCGTGTGCCCATTGATTTGGTGATTAGTTTGAAGCTTTCTTCTTCGGAGGTTTGGTGATTGAGGTTTGTAGCTTTCATTGTAGGTATTCAGATGGGGATACCAATTTGGTGCAGGGCCACCTGGAGATCAAGCAGACTGTCCGGCTCCTGTAAGCCCTGCCTCAGGTACTGTACCACAGCCGCCTCCATAGGAGTGTAATTTTGATGGATGAAGTTGGTCATTGTTGTTCTGGTAAAGCTGCAGTGGATGAGGAGGTGCTGGAGGCTTTGGACCTCTCCGATGTTGCACAGGTCGCAGTTGGATGTGGTCCAGTGTCTCATGGTATACTTGAAGAGGTTGTTATAACCATGACCAAGCAGCAATCGGTTGACCGATGTGATCTGTCTCCGTTCGGTATCGATCATATTACTGAACAACCATGGGTGTTTCATTGGAGCGTTGGTGATGGATCTTGCCCAGCTTCCTGCACCTGTCGCTGAATTGTCGGTATCAGTCCATTTGGCAGTCTGAGTTATTTTTATGGTATCACAGCAGTCAGCGTGGTAAGTAACAGTCTGGGGTTGGATTAGTCCATTGCCACAACTTAGAACAGCAAGCCGGTCACAGTTATCATTTTGCCTGATGCCTGAATGAGAAGGAATCCACTGTATGTATACATTAACCCCAGATTGGGCGAGGCGATGCAGGCTTCGGAGAATACGAATCAGATGGATTGGTGGTGGCTGGTTGAGATTCAGGTTTCCAATAGCAGTGATTGTGGACTTGGAGTCGCTAAAGACGACAATGTTTTGTCCTATTCTTAGGTAATGCCTAGGATTAAAACTATCTATCATAGGGTACCCCTCGGACTACCAACAATATCTACCGTCACTTTAGGCATCTACACCTATTTACATAAAGTAATATAATCAAGAGCTATGAATCATCTCATCAACTACCACTGCTTATACCACCATCTTACCTCAACTTAATTTACGTTGAGGCTTCGAGCTATCGAAACTTTGGTAGGAGGGATCGATTTCATTCGGAATCAGCGTAACATTTTCTGTAAATATGACCACGAAAAATAATACCTAATGACATCAACTTCCGCGTTTCAACACACGAAATACCCTTCGAAGAACACCCGAGAGGAATACGTGGAATGAGAGACACTGACGCAAATTGGTTAAAGAGATAAGGCGTGAGTTAGTAGAGGGGTAGTCATTAGTGTCGAACTAAATTCCATTAGATTTATTGTTCCTCGTACTTCCGCCAGGGGGTTTTAATACTCCGTCTAAACCTTTACCTCGTCTGAAGCCTTTTCCCGCGTTTCGCGAATTTCACCTTCCTCGACGCCTTAAAGCTACTTGTTTCCCAACCCAGCGATTTCCTCCCAAGATTTTTCTCCCGGCTGAAGATTAGAATCCTTGGTGGGAGTTGCTGGTAGGGTTCGCCTCTAGGCTTCGGAAATTTATCGTTTAGGCTCAGTTTTTGAAGTTAAGTGCGATTAATTCCACGGGTGTTACCGGCGTCGGTATTCCACCGGGAGAACTGGAGAGGATGGAAGACGAATGACTCAGGGATTCAAGCGGCTGTGAACCCAGTGATAAGAGTAGGATCTTGCCAGCACGTATTTCCTCGGAACAACCAGATTATAATTATCCTAATATCCCTTTCACGAAACCTAGTGAATGAAAGTCTGAGGAAATGCACATCTGAGGGGGAAAAAAGTCCCATTAATGCAACATGAGTTGATGAGCGAATTTTCGAAGAATCATTTTAACCGATTTGTTGGGTGATTCTTATAGTAAATTTCACGCTGATTCCTAATGTACCATCATGTTCCTATGTTTAAGATGGTAATTCACACCAAAAACCTCAAAAAACCTGTTTTCAAGGGATTTTTGACTCGATATTTTCAAAATGTGAACCCTTGGAGTACTCCAAAAATTCTGGCCAACCGACTCATCCATTCTTTTGATATTATTGACATTTTGAAATTTTTTCAGATTTTTAGCTCGAATCCTCGGTCAGACATCGTCTAGAATCGTTTTAGAATGGTCTAAAACGGATTTCCACGGAGAAAATTCTACAAAATATACATTATTTAAATTTTGGAGCCATTGCAATAGCTTCATTTTCTTCGAAAATTCGCTAATAAATTCTGAACATACAGTAAATGTGTAGTAGGTACCTAGTGTGCAATGAAATGAAACGTGGTCTATTGCAAAGTGGCGAAGCTATCAAAGAGCAACTGACCGAGTCCCGCAACTCAACAAAATTAGAAACTGGAAACGATCACCGTAGATGGAGAGAAGGGTTCATGATCTGGTACTGGAGAATATGAAAGACACGAGATGGTAAAGGACCAATCGAAAAAAAAACTCCAACTTCTGGGAGTAGATTTTCGGCCATTAAGACAACCTAAAAAGTCGAGAGGGGAAACCTAGTTAGCAAAGTCGATTCCTTCAGCCATCCAAACGGCCTTGAAGTTCATCGTCGTATCCAGCGGTGGACATACAAACTTCTCAATTGCTTTTGAACGCGGCAAAAAAAGTTGAATCAGGAGCACATGTCCATTCGGGGTCTTTTGGAAAGGGTTTTATGGGTTTCGTCCACTCAAATATCACTTTTATTACTTAAAACGAGGGTCCTATCGCTTTGGAGTCGTATCGTCAAAAGGGCCATTACAGGGAGTATAACCACAGAGTAGAAGAAGAATAACGCATAACCTATCCCAGTCCATAAGATGCCCCTGGTTTGAGACATGAAATCATCCCCAAAAATTAATACATCAGTGGAAATGTAGGGAGTTCTAAAAACAAAGACAATCAGCATTGTCAGTAATGCATTATTTATATATTATGTCGGTATACAATAAAATCTTAATTCTGTCTGGATTGGATGGTGTGCTGAGAGGACTCACATTGTCCACTACGAGAAAGGCTCATAGCCTCTTCAAATTTGTCATTTTCTATCTGTAAATGAAACTGATTGTTTATTGGATTAGTCAGTAGAATAGTGATGTAGACGAAGAAACAAATTTGAAGAGGAAATACAAGCTAATAAACATAAGAGGATATAACACAAGTAGGTAAGCCATCTTCACGGACCTCCCCAATCCAGAAATATTGTATCGTAAGTTCTCGATTATAATTTTTGTAGTAATTTATTATTGTTTTCCGTTTGTTGCAGAACACTATCACATATTCGTCGGGGACTTGAGCCCAGAAATCGAAACACAAACGCTGCGGGAAGCGTTCGCCGCCTTTGGAGAAATTTCGTAAGTAACAAACTATCCAGTAGTTCAGTAAGAATTATATCAAGTATGATAATAAAGTCAATGAAGAAAGTATTTATTATGAGAGTCAAATACGTGAATAATGAGCCTCAATCCACTGCCACCATGGTGAAGGTTGGATTTACAACGGTTCCTCACTTAGCACCATTGAATGGCTATCGTCCTTGCTAGCATAACCACAAATGAATGAACCCATGATCTCGATGTGATGTGATGAATTTAACATTCGATGTGGTGATGGAAACCTGAGGTACGATAACTAGGGTAAATATGAAACCGACTGTTTGAAACTCACTTGATTTTTGACCATCTATATAGTAATATAATTTTCAGCATCGTCCACTAATTACCACCTCACTTCCCATCATACCTTTTTCAAAGTATTCCACAAAATTGAAATCACTTTCAAACCGGACATTCTTGTTTACTTTCAGTATCAGCTGTTTCACAATAATCATTCTTCTGCAGGTCATTGCTGCCAATATAAATCGTCTACACTTTTACGGCCTTGTGGCACTCCACGCACTCTGTGGGTATTTTTCACAACTATGTATTTTCTGCCCTTTTTTTCTCATCCAAGTTCCACCTGTATTGAAAATAACACTCATAGAAGATGATAATTTTGTACTTTTCTACAATTGAAAATATAAGAAAGACCTTATAATGTCGAGTTTATGAGATTTAGGCCATGTGTTTGGAAATCTACATCTAGAAATGCAATCTGAAGGCAGCCATCTTGAGACCCTCTGCTCTGTTCTTCTGAATGCGACGCTCCAGCTCTCTGTTCCCCATTTATCAAGTCGAACTTTTGTCTTACAGTGTGTTTCATAAGGCAATTCGCAGTTAAACGATGTGTAGTGCCAATTGTGAACATTTTGAGCGGCCGACTCGCGATTTTTGCTGTTCCATACCTATTGCCTCTGAAGCCACTGAGGTACTTGAGTCTTCATCTCTTTGGTTTGGAATCCCACTTGGAAATATCTCTGGAGCCACTGGCGCCGCTAAGCCTCTATGATTCGGACGTTCTTGGAGCCGGCTCTTCATATAGATGGACTTGGAAAACCCGGTACCACTTGGATTTGGATATTCAAGTTAGTATTACAGTACTTTCTATCAGGAGGAACTCATTTTCACGGTCCTTCGAGTTCATTACCTACCTATCAAACGAAGTCATTTCACCGACTAATTTATGCTTTTGGTGAATGCTATAAGTACATCTTGACCGAAAAATTTCAAACCAATAGCAAATAGTCGAATCAATGCGGTAACATCATTTGTTCGTTCATCTGAAGCTGTTTATCACCCAACTTGATCTGCAGGTGTTTGATTCAAAAAGTTTGGCTCGGGCTTCTCCTGCTGATACAGCTGAGCCTTTCGATGATTCGCCGGAGTTCAGAGAGAATGCGAGGTAAAGAGGGGGAGTAGGTACATTGACTTGCAGATTCATCTCGAATCAGCTCGGCCTGAAGGATATTATCGAAGTTTACTTCTACGCCTGCCGAAAACTACCCTCGAGAAACTTCTTAATTATGTTGAAATTTGTGTGTACCTATGAATTTATCATTGTGGTGCGATTCCCTATGCATTGCCTTTCGTCGCCGAAGGAAAAGCCCGCCGTCTGCGACCGAGTTTGCGATGTTACTTCGTCGAAGTGATTCCATTTTATCGGGAAGTTGGTGGGAGAGGAGACGAGAGGTGGAGTCTGTGTGGAGAAGTTGTCTCAAATTGCGTTAAACTCAAGTTTTCCTCAGCCTCACTTGAGGGCGACGTCTACATCAGTCGTTTGCCTCCACGTGAGACGAAATTCCTGGATGTGGTCCGAACGAGTTCATAAATATCAAACTCGCAAAGACCCATTGGCGCATTCAAGTTTCCAGGTTGTGTAATTTGATTTGCCGTTATTATGTTACTGGCAGGTACTAGTAACTGAACCTTTCCTAGAGCGTTTGGGACCCTCCCGGCATTGCAGTAGGTACAGTAAGCTAGAATCCGTTAGAAGGATATAAATTTATTTATTTCATCCCCGACAAATCCCAAAATAATCTCTGATGAAGGGAAAAGTTCCATTCATGCAGCATGAGTTGATAAGCGAATTGTCAAAGAATGATTTTAACCGATTCGGTGGGTGATTCTTATGGGAAATTTCACGCTGATTCCGAGAATAACATAATGTTCCTATGTTTAAGAAGGTAATTTACACCGAATACCTCAAAAAACACGTTTTTTTAAAGCGATTTTTGACTCTACATTTTCAAAATTTGATCCCTTGGAGTACTCCAAAAATTCTGGCCAACGAACTCATCCTTTATTTTTGATATTATTGACATTTTAAAATGTTTTTGGAAGTTTCGTCTCTATCCCTCGGTCAGTTATCGTCTGGAATGACACGTATATAAATATAATATATACGATATGTTCGTACATATGTGAACAAGTGTTGAATTTCAGGAATCGTTTTAGGATGGTCTCAAACGGATCTCCATGTAGAAAATTTCCAAAAAATTTTGGAACCATTGCAATAGCTTCATTCTCTTCAAAAATTCGATAAAACGATGATATTGGTGAGCGTTCTTGACCGTGAGTTTATAAACTAGAATTCAGCTCTTGAGAATCAGTCTTAAGAAAAAAATTCGATTACGCCAACGTTTCGGGTAGTTTATTATCCATCCTCAGGGCTATAATCTGGCTGGTGAGATCACATACTCAATATTAATGGTAATCGTGAAACCAAAACAATAGGTAATGGTTCCTTCAGTTTGTAACCGCAACCACAATGCAATAATAACTGAGTTGACAGTGGACAACCTAATGAATTGACAGTTAACTAATGTAGGTTAACTAATGGAGGCTAGTCTTGTAACCTCCATTAGTTAACTGTCAATTCATTTGGTTGTCCACTGTCAACTCTGTTATTATTGCATTGTGGTTGTGGTTTCAAATTGAAGGAACCATTACCTATTGTTTTTGTTTCACTATTACCAGTAACATTATGTGATCTCACCAGCCAAATTATAGGCCTGAGGATTGATAATAAATTATCCGAAACGTTGACGTAATCAATTTTTTTTTCTTCCGACCGATTCTCAAGAACTGAATTCTAGAAGGGAAAAACCAAGCCAAGTGCCAAGTGATTGTGGCGCATAATCTTTCGCGTATCCACAAAATCATTGTTCAGACCATTGAAGTGTGTTCAGTCCCTAATTAATCACGAATTTCGGGCAAAATCCAGCTCGAAGGACCACAAATGCTAATCATGGCACTGGGAAATAGTAAAAAACCTTTGAGGGGAACTTTGTATTTTCTGGAACTTTTAGAACATAATTATTGAGATTGAACAAAACGTATTATGACAGATTTAGCAATAATAACTTAGGCTGAATCCCTATATGTGGCAACCAGCGTGAGATCGTGAGAAATTAATGTCAAGAGGATTTCTACATTTGCACATGCGCAGTGGCTGCCACTGATTCAATCATGATTAAATTCATAAGGTATCATCCAACGTTCTCAGATAGATCAGCTATCAAGTCACGACTTTGTATGAGATTGTATGTTGTATGTATAGTATATGGCTTAAGAATGGGCCATATACGGCAGCCTCTTTGATTGTGGTTTTCAAATTGTACAATTATAATGGCTGTATTCACTAGAAATTCAATTATTCACTGTATTCTCCATCGTACAATGATCTAAGAATCCGTACCTACTGCCCAAACATTTGGCAAGATCCCGAAATAGCAGATGAATCGGAAGCTTGTAGAGCCACCGTTTGGTTCTCGATGAAAAGAAACAAATTCTACCTCAACGCCGCTCCATTCAACCTCCTTTTCAAGATAACCATCTGAATATGAAGAGGGCGATTTTGGATTTCACCTTTCGATCCTTTTCGGCGGGAATCGGAAGTTAGCCATAAAAGAGATATAAGAGAACTCGTTACGTTCTATGGAAAAGGGATATACGAGGGAAGAGAGAGGAAAAAAGGTCTTATCCGATGCACAACGCAAGGAGATACGATTCACGGTCCATTGGTCACTCAGATTTTTTTTCTTCTTTATTTTGCTCTACACTTACAGGACAGGAAAGGAAAGGACTGAGTCGTAAAGTGATGATATCCTTTTACTGCAGATTCACCACCTTACAATTGAGAAAAGAGTAGGAAAACTAGTTCTGTTAAATATATTTATCTTGTAGAAGCAGTTCTTAATCTCTGCGACGCTCCTCTAGTTATTCAACGTTGCAATGGAAGGCAACGCAGGCAGAATATTCCCCGACATGAAGAAGTAGAACAAGAACAGGATATGGGACAGCAAAATAGTTGATTTTGAAACTAGCTCCCTTATTAGCAGGTGGGTTACAACTTATAGTCTTAACCCAAGGTTACATCCAGGTTACAACCCTCAACCCAGAGCCCAGAGTTGGAGATATTCTGCTCCTACTGGAGAGACCAACTTAGGGCTCTTATAACCGTGATGGGTAAGACCTATGCCTTAGAATGATCTCCCATGGGTGGTATGAGTGTTATCCAGAGTCCAGGCAGAGCGCAGAGGGGTGAAATATTGATGGTAGGTACATCATAATTTCCCTCCCCCCCCTTGATGCAAGAAAGGTAGTGACGACACGTCATTATGTCAAGCCGGTCTAGCCGTTGTGTAAATATTGGCCAGATCAGGTGACAGCTCTTGAATGGACACACCATCTCAGGAGAAGCCCCTAATCAGCCGTAAAATGAACATAGCGGGAACTGGTCGCAAGTGATCTAGCCGCTATCTGTTGAGAGCTCAGCCGTAACCCATGGTTCCATCCAGGTTACAACCTACAGTTGGAGATATTCTGCTCCTACAGGATAGTCCAGCCCAGGGCTCTTATAAACGTGATGGGTAGGACCTATGCCTTACCTTACACTGATCACCCACTAGGGCACAAGTGATGGATGAGGGTAACCTTGTAGATCCAAAGACCATAACTGTAAGGTCCCTACTGATACCTCGTGAAAATTTAAACGCAGAGATTACTACCATCTCTGAGAAATATAGGAAAAAAAAGCTGGTTTTGTGTTAATTCACTGGTTGTTGCAGAACAGAAGAATACCCTCAACTCAAGACTAGTGAGGCTAGTGGAAACTCTTTCCAAGGCGGACAGTACCAACGCCATCTACCGCACAACGTTCGATCCTTGCGATCGTTAGGAATTATCATTTTAGGAGTCACTGGTTTATTTTTCTAAGGTATGTTTCGTCGCGACACCGGCGACTTCTTCAGCCTGTATTAAATTTGTAATGTTGCTTATCAGCTCAGCATTCAGAAGATGTACGGAGCCCCTCCATTAGGCTAGGTGCTCTTGGCGTAGGTACCTGAAGTGCCTATTGGTTTGTGGGTAGGAATAATGCTGCGTGTTACATGATAGGAATTTTAGCGAATTTGTGAAGAAAACGATGCTATCGCAATGGCTTCAAAATTTTTGTAATGAAAATTTCCTTCATGGAAATCCGTTTCAGACCATTCTAAAACGATTCCTGAAATTCAACCTTTTTTATATGTATATATATATATATATAGGTATATATATTTATATAAATATATATGTGTCATTCCAGACGATATCTGCCCGAGGAATCGAGATAAAAAAATTTAAAATGTCAATAATATCAAAAGAAAGGATGAGTTTGTTGGCCAGAATTTTTGGAGTACTCCTCAAATTTTGAAAATTGAGAGCCAAAAATCTCAAAAAAATGTGTCGTTTGAGGTTTTTGGTGTGAATTACCATCTTAAACATAGGAACATATGGTATATTCGGAATCAGCGTGAACTTTCCTATAAGAATCACCCACCAAATTAGTTAAAATTATTCTTCGAAAATTCGCTCACCAACTCATGCTGCATGAATGGAACTTTTCTTACAATAAATTCTTCTAACAGTAATTAGAAGGTAATCATCGATACTTAGTGTTTTTAAAAGAGTGACTGTAATGTTGAGTTTATTGTACTTAGGAAGGAACCCATAATAAGTTGGTTTTTTCTTCTTGGAAGACCATGTTCTTCAAGTACCTTGTATTGATGATCGTGTGCTAGTGGTGCTCATCAAGTTGTGATTCCACAAAAAAAACGTCTGCCAAGTTGGGTGGGCAGTAAAGCTTCCTCACTTTTGTAACATGGACGTATAGAATCAGTTAGTGAACATTTTAACAAAATTTCTAAAAAAAACTAATTTCAAAATTGCGCATGCGCAGTAGGTATTACTGATAGAATCGTGTTGAAATTCGAAGGAAATTGTCAACCTCCAACTACCCTCCGAATTAGAACGAAATCGGTCCATTAGGAACAAAGAAATCGTAGTTTCAGGAAATTCACGTTTGCGCATGCGCTCACGCTACTAGTGGTCCGATGGCGATTATATTGATAGGGGACCGTCACGGGACTAACCCGCACAATCCCTGAAAATTTCATCAAATTCAGACCACATCTTCATATAGTTTTGCCTGGGACAAGGAATTGACCACAGACCGACAGACCGACAGACAGACAGACAGATAGACACGGAACCAAAATTGTTCAGAAAGCTCTGAAACGTAAAAAGCAAGTGGAAATTTTGATTTTGGAGGGCAAAAATTTTTTTCGTTTCTTGCACGAATACATAGCTTCCTACCTTCGGTAGTGAGGAAGCAAAATATCTAAAGCTTAACCATCAAATCTTTGAGTTTCAAGTTGCACATACTTCGCAGCATTTAAAAACACAATTTGAAAAATAAAACATGTAAAAACTACTTAAACTACAAAGTGTCTATTACCAAGCAGCATTATACCTACCCACATCCAATATACACTACAGGTACCAAGAGGTCCTAATGGAGAGGCTCCGTACATCTTTTGAATGCTAAGCCAGAAGTGAGGCTGAAGATGTCGCCGGTATTGCGACGAAACGTACTTTAGAAAAATAAACCAGTGAATCCAAAAAATGAAGAGTTTTTCCAGAGGAAAAATGGTCCACCCATACCCCCACATCGACCCATAGGAATTAAGCTTTGACGTACATGGAATTCAAATGCCTCTTGAAAACTGCTTTAACGAGCTTCCATAGACGAATGTATAAATTAATGCTGATCGTCCGTAAGGGGATCAGTATTTTGCCTGACCATCTACAGAGCCTCGTTTCGAGGGAAAGCGGATGTTTCCAACCGTTCCCAGTCGGGAACGAGGGAATAAAAATAAAATATTTCGCTGCCAAAATAGACAGCTGAAAGTGCGTGTTTGTGTACGGCCAACTGTACGATCGACTGGTGTGCGCGTTCAGTTTTGAGTCTCTGCTTTTCGGTTATATGCCTTACTGCCCCCAACGTGGCATATGGTCAACCCGTCGCACAATCCCTGCAATTCCCACGCGGCATTTAGAGCCCCTCCCTGATCTCTCGAGTCGGCGTTTCCACGAGGACGTTGTTTTCATTTATTTGCTTAATCGTCTCGAATTTATGCGCGACAGAGAAGGGCGGCTTGTGTTTAGTGCACAGCGCTGCTTCCGTGAAAAAACACGCCGGACCCTCGTTTTCAATTTAAAAAAAAAAAAAACTCGGCGCTCCGCCCC
>JAEMON010000012.1:20965235-20980589 GCA_030264115.1 Lygus lineolaris
GTCACACCTAGCCATAAAACTGCTTACGCAGTTAATATATGGAAAAGTGTTAAATTTCAGGAATTATCTTAGAATGTTCTGAAACGGATCGCCTTGAGGAAAAATTTCAAAAATTTGCGTTACAAAAATTTTGAAGCCATTGCAATAGCTTCATTTTCTTCGAAAATTCGCTAAAAACGTGGCCAATATAATCTAGGGTACACAATATCGACGAAGAAGGGGTTCGGTACCCACTAATATAAATGCCACTGCTTGAGGAAGCCTTCAACTTGAAGGAGACCTCAACTCGGGATGATTCAACTTCCCACCAACTCGACTGGGAAATTAGACGGTTTCGACCTGAGTCACCTTCAGACCCCCCCTCCAAGGAAAACTCCGGCGCTCCGCCCCATCGCACAAATCTCCCTCCCTTTTCTTTTGAGCGGAAAATTCGGCCGTTCGTTTGAAAACGTCGTTTCAGGGAACTCAAAAGCCTAAAGTGTTGGGAAGGTGGTAAAGAACTGCCGGGAGAAGGTCGGTAAACCGAGGAAGAGGGGCTCGTAGCCAAGCTGAAATTGCAGGGAGCCTGGACCACCAGGGGTGGGGGTGGTTTTGTGAAGAGAAAATCTCACTTTTCTGTCGGACAAATGAGAGCCTAACGACGAAAGTTTTCTATATTTATTCTCGCCCCATTTATCCTTCCACGGGGTGTTCCGGGGTGGGGGGGAATCTTTCTCCTGAATATTGTCACAGTAAAAATGTCTTTTCAGGGCGGCCAGGAGGAAGTGAGAGAGGCGAAGGATGAAGTTTGTGGAGTGGGGATTTTCTTATGCCCTTTTAAAACCACCAACTCCGGAGAGGTGGCCGCAATCTTTCGACCGGATCCGTTTTCCTTACCAAAGTGGTAGACTTTAAGGATTTTTTCTAAGCCTCGAGACCAAGTAGAACACACTTCTAGGAGTTGTGTTAACATTGGGTTTTATCACAGTTTGAAACAAAAAAATCATCCATCATGCTACAAAAGATGTATCCATGAAATACTTCTCACTGCACTCCAATTATTGTGATTTAGTGAAGTAGCAAGAAGTGGACTCCTGTGCAGCAACATTCAGTCTTGCTTTTCTGATCTGTAAGCCTGTAAGTAATCTACAATCATTATTATCAAGGTCCCACCCATCTTAAAGGAATTTTCATTTTCCTGAAATCGCTGCTGGGAGGTATCGCTACCACAACTATTAACATTAATTTGGCTACTTTACATAAAAACGCAGCTGCTACAATAGAAGGTACGTGAAGTTTTCGTCTCTATCGGGGAATCGAACTCTGAACTTGTTGGACTGAGTTTAGTACCAAGATTTTGTGTAAACTTCCTTTTTTCCTGGCTCAGTGAAAAAAAATGCTATTTAGTATGTGACGAATATGGCACCTTTCTGAATATTGAATTGTTATGTACCTACAAGTAGGTATGCACATAATCCACCATGTTGATATGACGTGGTACTGCAGGAATCCTGTCACGTAGGGTTGATAAGCTTCACTGTTCAATAAAGTGAGGTGATATTTTATGAAGTACACATTGGAAGTGATCATGAAACCACGAAATGAAATCGAATAATTAAAAGTCCCACTCATGCAGCATGAGTTGATGAGCGAATTTTCAAGGAATAATTTCGCCCAATTTGGTGGATGATTCTTACAGGAAATTTCACGCTGATTCTGAATATATCATATATGTTCCTCTGTTTAAAATGGTTTTTGACACCAAAAACCTCAAAAACGCGTTTTTTAGCGATTTTTGACTCTAAATTTCCAAAATTTCAACCTGTGGAGTACTTCGAAAATTCTGCCTTTCTTTTTATATTATTTACATTTTGCATTTTTTCGGATTTTTAGCTCGATTCCTCGGTCAGATATCGTCTGGAGTGACACACATATAAATATAAATATATAAATATAAAAAAGTGTTAAATTCCAGTTACCATTTTAGAATGGTCTGAAACGGATTTCCATAAAGAAAATTATCAAAAATTTGTATTTTTAAAATTTTGAAGCCATTCCAATAGTTTCACTTTCTTCGACAATTCGTTAAACGTCAACTTCTCTCACCTTCTTATATTACTTTCTCAATTTTTTATGTAATGGTTGGGTCAACTGTATCAGTGAGGACTTCTATTTTAGATCGAAAAAGTAGCACATTTCATAGGAGATATGCTCATTTCCAACCAACAACAGCCCGTAAACTAGATATTCCCATCTTTTACTAGAATGATCCAATTGGTCGATAATCTGTGATCGTGCTACGGAAAATTACTGACATATGTAAATTTATAGGTTGACGATTCCAGATTACAAATAATTCCTGCTGATATCTAGGTATTGATTAGTCGACAGTTCGTCCACAAGGTGACGACCTTTTTCCCAACTTTTTTCCTTTGATTCATCTGTGTTTCCGAAGAGATTCGGCCGAATTGCCAGGACACACTCTACTCTTATGAAGAAAACGTTAACTTCGAACAACTCCGTCCCATAGAAAGTGGGGACACACGCAAAAACTAACAGGGTTCGTCCACCCTCCCATTGAGCCAGCAGCTTCCAACGGCTTTGTTTTTGCACCCAAGGGTACACTTGAGCTCCTTCTTAGAGACGAATGGACAATCGATCCCGAGAAGAAACGGTTGTTCTAAAAGCGATCGTTTTGTAAGATAATGTGGACTGTATTCAGTACAAAACAAACGTTTTTGTCGCCAAATCGCGATTGGGGTTTGGGATCACTAAGGTCCGACTATATTACTGCGATATGAACCCGAAAACATTTGCCTAGGTACGTACGATTCGTGCAAAATAAGCCTGTAGCAGAGTTAGGCAAATTCCATTCCGCAACTAGGTACCTACTTTTGTTATTGTTGTTAATGAGAATGAGATAATGAGGCTCTAACCACTCCATTCCCACTTTCACCGATAGCTAGCACTGCTTAAACCATTGAAATTACACAGAATTATACCTAGTTGTGACGTAATCCTAATTTCCTTATTTTAAGGGTTTTTGAAAAAAAAAAAACACATTTTCCCTATTTTGGTGTGTTATTTTCAGTAGTTTCACGATTCGACGTACTTAAGAATCCGAGAATCGAATTTAAAATCCGTCCGTCCGCCGTAAGCCGTCCACGGCATTTTCCTTAGTTACCATGGTCCAAAAGTAATGAAATTTGGTACAACGGCTCCATTTGGGGTCTAGTAGTTGTGCCCCGAAACTTGGCGTTAAGGGTTGAAAAATAGGGGTTGAATTTTCAAAACGCTCTAGCTCGAAACCCCCAAGTGGGAAGGTATATTTTTTTCCATCGATTTCAAATAGAACACAATTTCTAGCGTCGAATAAGACCTCGGGGAGAGTTTTAGGACCAAACGTTCGTTCCCTGTAAGGTTTAAGGACTCAAAATAAACGAAAAAAGAGCGGAAACACGACTGTGCATCTCAAATCCCCCGAGTTGGCCGATTTTGGCTTTCAAAGATCAGCTGCTGATCAAATGCAACTTTTCCCCGGCTTCATCGAGTCCCTGATAATTTGAACAAAATCGGATTAAAACTCTGGAAGATACGGCTGTAAGAAGGAAATGCAAACAGACAGACAAGGAACCAAATTTGTTCAGAAAGCTCTGAAGCGTATAATGCGAGTGTAAATTTCAATTTTGGAGAACAATTTTTTGTTTTTAATTTCCAAAGTGAAAACAAAGCTTCCGCTAGCTTTGGTAGAGTCGGAAGTGAAATGGGAAATACGTATTGTTGCGTTTTTTCAAAGACCCCTAAAATGAGGAAATTTAAGGGGATGATTGGCAAGCAATGAGACGGTGACTTCCTCTGCTAAATTCGATGTATTTAACAGTACATATGATTGGAGACCGGTTATGACTATATCGTCATCCTCAGTCCAGTATAAGTGAGTGGAGTACAGCTCGAAGTGGAGACTTCAAGATCACAAACTATACTATATGTCTCATTGCTTGCCAATTATCCCCTGATTCAAGCACCTCTGCACCATCGGCAATATCCACACAGAGGAAATTTGAATTTATCAATTTTTTAATTAACATCCTGTATGTTGGTGTGTGGCAATCCCAGCTATTCCAGCCACAGCAGCGGTAGTGCGTTTTGTGTTTCATGGTGTGGCGTAGTGTTCTTATTCGTTGTTCTGTAATCAAGTTCCTCAAGGTTCCTGCGTTAAGAAGCAATGTATTCTCGTTAGGTATAGTTTCCCATTTGGAGGTGATCTGGAACAAATATAATTTTATTGGTACAATATTATCATTCTAAGGAGTTGGCATTTATACGTAGGAGTTTTAATATCCAATCGTCCCTGCCAGTAAAAACAGCAGCCACGGTTGTGGGTATCTACTTGTATAAAATTGGATAACTAATATATTTGACCAATTATTCCATGAGCAGGCCGTTCTCTATTGACATGTAATCAGTAAGTCAGCATACCGAGCAAATCACCTTGTATAATGTTCCAACCTCATATATTATAGTTCCACGTACTTGCTTAATTGAGACAATCGTCTACTGAATATACAATGGATGTAGCGAGCTGATGTCCATTTGGTTGTAACTCATTGTCTTATGAGGCAACAGAGAGTTGGAGATTCACTAATCAGAATTACCGACCTAGCAATTATAGTTTGAGTCGTATCACTAATCAGGGGTTCACGTCTTGGCGATACGAATCCGCATTAATGTATACTTTAGGGGATAAATCGCTACTGATTGTTGAATTCCACCATCGGAGAGTAACTCAAATTTGTTAATTCTGCTAAATTTGCAATCAATTTGCATGAGATATTGAAAGATTGGCATGTACAACTCCTTCGCACTACTGGAATTTCTGAGTAGTTGCGTTGATCGTTTGAGGACGTAAACTGAGTAGAACTCCAAAATTTACTTGATGGGGGAAAGGAAGGGAATATTTTTACAAAAGGAAGGGAATATTTTTGCAAAGGAAGGGAATATTTTTGCAAAGGAAGGGAATAAGGGAAAGGGAAAGGGAGAGAATAAGGGGAAGGGGATATTTTTTACAAGAGGAAGGGAATATTTTTACAAAGGAAGGGAAATAAGGGAAAGGGAATAATAATTTTTTTAAAGGAAGAGGATGTTTTTACAAGAAGAAGGGAATATTTTTACAAAGGACGGGAAATAAGGGAAAGGGAATAATAATTTTTTTTAAAGGAAGGGAATATGTTTACAAAAGAATGGGAAAATGTTTACAAAGGAAGGGAAATAAGGGATAGGGAATAATAATTTTTTTTAAAGGAAGGGAATATTGTTACAATATTTTCACAAAAGGAAGGGAATAGTTTCAATATATTTTTACAAAAGGAAGGGAATATTTTTACAAAAGAAAGGAATAGGGGGAAGGGAATATTTTTTACAAAACGAAGGGAATATTTTTACAAAGGGAGGAAAATAAGGAAAGGGAATTATAATTTTTTTAAATGAAGGGAATATTTTAACAAAAAAATATTCCAACTTGAGCCATATTTGGGTATTCCACTACTGCACCAGAAGCATCTCATTAAAAATGCACGATCTCCTAATGAATGGATTTTTTTTTTTTTTTTTTTTTTACGGAGTTCAGTTTAGTTTAGGTGGAACTAGGTATGCGTCTCTGACTTACCATATTTCCGATTAATTGTCTAAAATTTTAAAACTGTAAAAATAAAGATGGCCGTTAGAAGTTACTAGTTTTGCATCACCAAATTTTCTATCCTACCCACCGGACTAATGTTTATATCGGTCAAAAATATAATGAAACTCCTAAAACAAACGCTAAATTTGAGCTAAATTGACTGATTTTTTCATCAATCAAGTCTCATATAGCTACTGCATGGTGGAAGAGGTTTTGATTTGGTTTGGAAGGTGTACTGGGTCAACACCTAGTACACCTACCTGTCAGTTTTCGGGGTTAGAAGAAGAAGCAGAAATCGAGATGGTTCAGGCCTGGCGAGGTGTTATCCCAGATTCAGAAATGGTTGGTTCTCAGCGCCTCTTCGAATACTGGGAAGAGAGAAAGGCTTGCTTTTAATCCAGCTGATAATAAATGTAAGGCTACGGGAATCGATTCAAATTCACCTCCCCCTTTTATAAGCCCCGTTTTATACAACCCCCCTTCCCCCCCTCCTATCTGGAACCCTATAAGGATTAGAGGAGTTTAACAGGAATTCTCAACTACCCCCTCGGTAAACGGCTCGGTGGAATAACGAGTTCTTGGTATTCCAACAATTTCCGAATCCTCCAATCTCCATCCAGATCCCTCGCGCTCCTTATTTTGAATCTTCTACTCAGTTTTTCTGTCGATTGCCCTCCAATCGAAATTTTGAGGGATCTCCTTCGGGGTTACGGTCATCAGGTACCCTGTATCGCTAAGTGCATTAATCCTCGCCATATTATACCGTGTATTGAAAGGAGAATATTATTGTTGATAAAAGTTGTGTGAGGATTGAGTACCTGTACTACCGGGAAGTCAGCATCATACTTCATGCACCATACTGAAAACCAGGTTCCATATTCTCGACTACTATAAAATAGCAGCTGTGGATTTCCGATAAGGCCAAAATGCTTGAAAAATTATGAAAATCGTTTCTAGGCCGACGTTTCATGCAATTTATTGTTTTTCTCCAGGGCGCAGAGAGTAGTTGACTATTTTTCACATGTTGCATGAACTACTGGCACATGCAGTTTGACTCAACAAATGAACTTAGAACTGCCCGAAGAGTACAAACCAACTTGCCAGTTGCCAAAAATCTTGTTAACCCTTTGAAATGTATTAACAAAAAGTCCCATTCATGCAGCATGAGTTGATGAGCGAATTTTCAAAGAATAATCTTGACCGATTTGGTGGGTGATTCTTATAGGAAATTTTACGCTGATTCCGAATATACCATATATTATTATGTTTCTATGTTTACGTGGTTTTTTACACAAAAAACCTCGAAAGAGATTTTTTTTTAGCGATTTTTGACTCTAAATTTTCAAAATTTGAAACCTTGGAATAATCCAAAAATTCTGGCCAACGAACTCAGCCTTTCTTTTGATATTATTGACATTTTGAAATTTTTTCGGTGTTTAGTTCGATTCCTCGGTCAGATATCGTCTGCAGTGACACATAATAATATAAATGTATAAATACCTATATATACATATAAGAAGTGTTACATTTCAGGAATCGTTTTAGAACGGTCAAAAACGGATTTCCATGAAGAAAATTTTCAAAAATTTGCATTATTTCAATTTTTAAGCCATTGCAATGGCTTCATTTTTTTTCGAAAATTCGCTAAAAACAATGACGAAGACAAATTGAAATTGAAAACTAGACACCTACTCGAGATGAAAGTAGGCAGCATATTTGGTTGTTTGGAATGGTTAAGTAGGTACCACTATAGCTATTTCGAGTGTGCCCGTGCATCTCTATGGTTAATAACCACTCCTAATAGGTATTGAGTTCCTGTATTGAATTTTGGAAATTTCGTTTTTGTCATTATTTTAAATTCTTCTATTTCAAAGGGTACTTGCAAACCCTTTGAAATAGAAGAATTTAAAATAATGACAAAAACGAAATTTCCAAAATTCAATACAGGAACTCAATACCTATTAGGAGTGGTTATTAACCATAGAGATGCACGGGCACACTCTATTTCAAAGGGTTTGCAAGTTTATTAGTATTTTTCAGTCAGTTTTAGGATTCTTTGTTGAGCCCATGTGAAAAAAATTCAACTATTTACTGTCTAAGGCCTGAGGTAAAAACAATAAATTGTCTGGAACGAGGGTCTAGAAACGATTTTTCCATTTTGACCAACCCCGAAGGTCTATTACAGTCTACACTGAGAACTCCTGCTGTTAGTTTAATAGAGGAGAATCGACTACCGTAGCCCGTCACGTGGAGCACGTTTTCTCAAGAGATTCTTGCGGTTCCTAGAAGCCTCCCACATAATTTCAGTTGACCAGGACGAAGTGAAGAGGGTGGCAGAGTAAACTTGAGCTGGAATTCGGAGAGCGACAGTGAGTCCCAACTTCTAAATGACATTACAGGCATTCCTTCATAGGAGAATGAAGTGGCGCCTGGCCAGCCCCGCGTCCAATTTCTGTTTTCATCCACGCGTGAAAGTCGTGACCACTCGATCTGTTTTAGGCCCCTCGCGAGCGGAAATATTTTCATTAAGGTATTTTCACAGGATGAGGAACACTCCAGCTTGTTTACGCACATCCATGATGGTAACTCGCTAACGCACCTGGACAACTCCAAAGCAAACATTTCCTACTGGACACTAACCGCGGAAACCGCGAGATGAGGTGGGGATCCCAGAATAAACTGCACGCCGTACTTAGTTGTGGTAACTTTTTACGGTTGTCACAGCAAGCGTTGGAACGTTACAGCAACTAGCGAAGAGAAACTACACCGAGGTAGAGTACAGTTACTGCCATGCAAAGGAGAAAAGCAGTTGTTTCTCCAGATAAGCAGTTTCTCCAGCTGAGCAGTTTTTTTGGAAAATTGAGGTTTTGAATGAAATTGAGGTCACCATAAAAATCTCAATTAGGGTCGAAAACATGGTTTCTTTTCGAAAAAACAAATCATATTTTCAACCCAAATTGAAATTAATATGGTCAAACTTGTTGGGTGAGGGTGAGGATAATTGGCAGTCCTCATTTAAAAGGTAGTTTATTCATCGTACTACAACATCGAATCGAAATCTTTTCGAAAAAAAAAAATCATATTTTCAACCCAAATTGAAATTATTATGGTGCAAAACGCAAAACCTGAATTTTTCAAAAACTCCTCAGCTGGAGACACTGCTTTTCTCCGTTGCACGGTAGCAATAGGTACCTAGTGGTAGGAGGAAATATTGACATTATTTATGCTCAAGACAAAATGCTAGGCCGACGGCCTTCTGGTTGAATGAACCGGTTCCCGTGAGATCAAGGAGGTTAAGCTATCAGCGGCGTGGTTAGTAATTGGATGGGTGACCGCCTGCTTGGCTGGGACCACATCTAGTATTTCTAGTGTTTTTTTTTTTACATCAGTATTTTTGAGTCGTGATGTTGGCTACCCCCTCTCCACTCAAAGGGGTGAGGCAACGAGTAGCCATGAGGGAAATCATCAAAACTAATTCTGTCCTCTCTTTGGAGGACAGCTGATGACGTCCACCAACCCACCGGGAGCGGCAGACGGACGAAAATTTAACCTAAAATGGTTGTTTACTTTCCTCACTTTACTACTTACAAAATACTCGGGTGGTTGAAGGTCATATAATGCCATTAATTATAACTAATTATAAGGACTCAGTGATCTTTGAATGAAGTCAAAATTCCCCGAATTCCTCCCAGTATGGCTGATATTGTTGTTCGCGCATGCATTACCTTGAATAACCAAAAACTCTAAAATATTAAAAACAAATGATCAACACTGAATGAATAGGTACCTATCTAGTTTCAACACTATAATTTGCTGTCCACAGGAAGAGTAGGTCAGTTGGGCGTTATGGAGTATGTGAGTTTTGAGAGTGAGAGTTGTTCTGATAGCCTGAGAGAGACCATACTCGTACAGTAGGCTTGGAAGCTCGCTCCTAATTAGAAATATAAACAAAATGATTAGGTACTGATAATTATTGGATGTCTCCATAAATCTCAACTTTACAGGAATGTAGATATGACTGCAGGCTTTCCACAAACCCATGAATGTTCTTCACAATCTGGAATGGAGAATCGAACTTGAATTTGTATCGTATTGACTGGTTTAGCTTGAAATATTATTCTTCCTATTGTGCAGGAAGTAGGGTAGTCCAGTTGACTATCTTGGATGATGATAATGTATTTTGAGGACGAGAAGATGTTCTGGAAGAGCATACCTATAATGAGGATGACAAAGGTCGTATCTACAGAATGCTCTGAAGCTTGCTAGATAAAGAATGAAACTGAAATTATTGTTGTTAACTGAAGTTAATAATTTATATTGCCGGGAACTTCTCTAAGTTGAATGGGCAACACAGTGCAGAACACTAAGCTTTGGACGATTCCTTCTTCTACGGATGGGTTAAACAGTACTGTCATTTCTCCATAAAATTATAACTTGTAGCTGCTATTTATTGGTAATTTGTTCCAATATTTTGTTACCAGATAACAGACTATGGGATAAAACTAGTCTTTTAATAGAAATATGGGGTTTGAGTTATGAAGGCGTCCCAAAAGCGACATACTTATATGAAAATCAAGAATCAAGAATAGTTTATTTCTGCATTCAAAAACAATTTTTACAGTGATCGTTGGTTTTTAATCCTAAGACACATACCGGTGGTGGTGGTTTACTTTGTATTAATGTTTAGATGAAAGTCATTGAAATGTATCTGTTAAAAACATGAAGTTTGGTATCAAAAGTGTTTCAAGTCGGTGCATCTCGACTTCACGAATCTGAAAATCGACTACGTGCCCACTTACGTCAACGGCAATACTATTCCATACGCCAATGAGGACAAATACCTAGTGATGAAGTAATGTAACATAATGAACATTCAATAGTTCATCGAATTCCTACAAAACAAGTTCTGTATCTTAGTTTTGTGAGTAGAGTACTGAATTAGGTCAAAAATGGATTACTAATAAGTTGTAAATTTGGTGTAATACAAAATGAAGATGAAAAAAACGAAGTGTTTCAACTTTGACGGGGGAATATGAAATGATAAATTCATATCATATTTTTATGATCAAATAAATATCACAAATAATGGCTGAGTGAGTGATATTTCTGGTTAAGGAGACGGTGTCTGCAAAAAAACGTCAGTAGCTTTTGCACGTCTATTGGACAACGAAAATAGTTGAAGGGTAATGGGAAAGAACAAGGAATGCCACAAAAAGTACTTTTTGAAAAAAGCAGCTTTTTCATTTTGAACTTTAAATAAAGCAATATTTTTCGCGTTATAGTAGGAAAAGAAAATTTCCCGGCACCAATGAGTTCTTTTTAACATAATGTGAAAATTTGTTGACTCTGAATACCAACAGAATGAGCTATTGAGCTCGAATTCGGAAAAAATGGACATTCCCCGTTCTTCCCCCTGACCCTTCATTTATACTGCCTATCTGAGAATGAACAGGAGCTAAGGAAACGACAATGCAATTAAGGAGCTATTTTTTTAGCTCATCAATCTCCTTCAAAATTCTATCCGATTAATAGAGCTCGTTAAGATGACTCAATCAGGGGTTCTACAGGGTTTCGATGACTTCAAAAGCCTGACCGCCGTACGTGACCGCGGGTTAGCAGTCCATCGGCGGTTTTGAGGCTAACCCGCTTACCCCCCTTCGGTTCCACCCCCGAACCCAAACCCCTTTTCTTCAACCTCATGAATTTCTCACCTAGAGGAGACGGGAACAGATATTCATCCCTTGTTTGAAGAGCGGTTACGCGGTGTGAGTTCTGGCCTGCGAGGGAGTGTTGGAGGGGTTCATACACCCATACATACGAAAATGTTACGTTTCGTACTACGACGGGGGTTTCCTAGCTTTGTTTGTCCCTTCCAAATTGCCGCTGTTCCTGCCGATTTGCATATGGCGCGTTCCCGTCCTGGACGCAGCCCCACGACCCGTTTCCATCCCCACGGTCACCCTGATTAGCCCCTCGCCAACCCCTCTTTTCTCGAAACTCCCCTGTTTCAACCCTTCAACCCCATGAATATTTATCCGACGCGTGACGACTGGGTGAGGGAAACGGACCAGACCTACAGTCATTAGAGATCCGCACACGTTTTCCACCGTCCCGGCAAGCCTTCCGAATGACGTGGAAAACGCGGAAAACCTCGGAGTTGGAAACGGGGGTGTAGGTTGATGACGTACTTTAAAATTAAACGAAACGACCAGCTGTTCCCAGGTTCGGGTGGTCGGAAGGGAAACTTTGAAAACTCACCACGTGAGGGACCTAATTTCTCCCAGTTAGATGACATGAATTTAGGAGTTACCTTCATTCATTAGGGATCCTCCCTCAAATACCTTTCTATATCCTCTTGTTTCTTCCATTCAATTGTAAAATTTCAGAGTGCAGTTTCTCCTGCCTGTTGCTAGATTGTTATTGCTATTGGAGTTAAATTCAAATATTATCATATTCTATAAACAGTAGCCGGATTTTTTTTTTTTTTTTAGCATGAAACATGCTTGAGCCATCACCCAACTGGGAAAAAACGTGACGAAACCGTGGAACGAAAGTAACGCGGGATTTTGTCATGATTTTCATTTACAGCCGACCCCTTTCTAGGGAAATGTATCGCCGTTATTTTTCATCACACGAAAATCGTTCGCCACTCGTTGAAAAGCCCTATTTATGCGTAAATTATATACTGCCAAAACAGCTGTAAACATGGACGAAGCTGAGATATACCTACCTCTGATTTAAAAGAACTGTGAATAACATTCGCGGTAAAAACCAACATCGATTTAGTGGATTACATTGATGTTGTTGGTTGGCTTGGTTTTTACGAATGTAATCAAAGGATCTTGAAACCTTGGAGAGATTTTGTTATGAACGCGGGCTTTTAGTTGTGATGTGTTCTTCGACGCTTTAGATGTTTTCGATTTCTTAATAATAAGAATTCCTTTTTCGTGATTAAGACAGCAGACAACAAATTCATAGTAAAAGGAAACAGCAAACAGATAAAAAACGGCTAAAGCCATGTTCCATGTTTCTTGAATTTTAGCCGAAGGCACTAAGCAGTAGCTATCTGGGGGTCCAGGGGGCTTGCCCCCTGGCGAGGCCCGAAGGGCCGAGTTTCGTACACTATTTTTATACAAATCCAACTACCTGCTGGTGACGCTAGGTGTAATGTTTACACTGTAGCCTAGCCTTTGAACCCTGATGAAGGTATTATAATAATATCCAAAGCTCGGCGAAGAAGTGAAGTTTTTTCAGTGGACCCCATTCCCGATCCCCGTTGACGTTCCGTACTATCTGGGTCAATCTTCATAAACTGCAGTTATTTGACTTCAACCTGAAAGCACTCTGTCACTGTTTGCTTGGCAAGTTTGTACTTAGAAATGGACAAAATTATAGGCTCATGTAAAGAATTCGTTTCTGAAATAACAATGTTTGATCCACTTCTGGGCCAAATAAGACTTAAATCACGAAAAATGGCGTGGTACGAGAAAAGTAGGTACCACGGAACACCCAGTGCCGTTTTCTACCTCTATATTCCTACGTTTGTGCTGTACGAGTACAGATTTTTATTATTTTCAGTACTTGGAGATGGCGTCCCTAAATTCATGACATCTGTACGTAATTAAGTAGTTAAGGTTGTACGAATATAATAAAACTTGTAGTCATGCAGCAATCTGATCAAAATGTTTTCGAGCCTCATGCTCCTTGGTGAATCCAGTTTATAAGAAACCGCGGACCTGCCCACTTCAAACCGGAATAACATCGTGGAGAATGAGTGAATCTTACGTTTTGTTCTTATTATGGATAGGATGAATCTTGGATAGGTTATGGAAAAAAGTGATGAGAAAATACAAAAAATTATCAAAAGCATTGGCTTCCGTACCGCAAAACAGCTACTTTTGCGATTTATCAATAATATAATAAAAAAACTGGAGCTGATATTTTTCCCAAACCGCTTCACCCTTTGAGGCTAAACAGAATTTATTGAAAACCCACCGGAATTACCAATTTTAGGAATCGCGATTCCAGTTCATTATAGACAATTTCTCACGAACCTAATGGTCCGATTTCGTTCAAATTTGAAGGATATTTGAAAGATAGACGGGAGTCAGCCGTTACATGAACCCAAATGAATTTCGTCATGATCGGATCAAGTACATGACAAGGATCAGTTGTAGCATACAATGCAAAAACGTTCAATCCTTGCCACACTAATATGCCCTAGATGGCCTCGTATGAATCTCATTGTAATTTGATCGATATTAGCCTCTACGAATGAGGAAGAGGCAAACGTAAACTTCCTCCTTCAATCAATTTTTCACGGTCTAACGAATCGCTTTTGCTCAAATTGATTGTTATTTTAATATTCGAAATCCCACCAATTGAACTGTAATACTACATCACATGAATGGTATATACAATCATTAATTATGTATACGAGGAAGCGGTGTACCACACTTACTTGGTAGACTTCTGCTAGTGTTTTAATTCAGCACCTGAACCCATTAGAAAATGTGGATTTTGTTATTTAATTTCAATGAACTCTTTCAGACCCTTGCAGTTTGAATTGGGTAGGTAGACACACATGATCCAGCTAATTAGTGTTATTTCGTCATTATTGAGTACAGTGCACAATTATCTACAAGTCAGTTAAGAGCGAGGTACAAGTATCTTAATGATGCAGAGGGATAACCTGTTGAGATACGGAAGGGGAAACCAATTCAATTTATTGATAGGGAGGTTGTTCCATGGCCACTGCATGCGCGGTGTATCATTAATGAACCGGGCGAGGTTAAAGCGGTTTAAGTTAAGTCGATCTCCTAGCTCGTCGTGGCATTGAAAGATCAGTTGGGTAAAATGAAGAGTTTCGTATCTCAAAACACTCCGACACCCGAACCCGAATATTATTGCTTCTCATGAAAGATGATACGGTAAAACAGATCCTTCCTCTTACATGACTTTTCCTCCTTGACCTTTTCAAGTATCATTAACTCTCACAACACTCCTTAGACTGACTTTCCCGAATTTCACTAGGTAACAAACAATTACTTAATTCACTGCACTCATCAATAATTGTTGTAGCCAGTTTTTACATATGGTATGACTATAGGCTGGCTTTGAGTACGGAAATTTCTACTATAAATATCTTGTGCAGTTGCATACACTTTTCCAAAACGTGGAGAAAATTGATCAGGTGTCAATTTGGACCAGTTGAAGGTGGCGTTTCAGAAATTGGGTTTTCTGCTGATTGCAATACTTTCCATTAACCTTCAGGTGGGCTGAGGAAAGTAAAAATGCAACGGTTTTTCAGATACGGTACTGATTTTCACGTATAACTAATGCGTTAATAGCGAAGTGTCCTTAGTTTTCATAGCAGGAAAATCGTTCGCCACTTTTTGGAATGCTCTCATTTTATCACAACATCTCATGATCTCTAAGCCATTGTAGTGTCAAGGAAAGCTGATTTATTTCGCTAAGTTATAAACTACCTAATATTGCTAAGCACTAGGTGCATGGTAGGTATACTTGAGTAGTAGGTGCTTGCAAGCAGTACAAGGCGTACTGCAGTACTTGTAGGTACTAGGCGATGCAAGACCTCTTATCAGCTGAGGGGCTCCTGAAGCTGATGGGCTCCCAAACCTGATGATTTCTATCGTATTTTTTTGGTTTATTATTTTCAATAATGAACCTTTAGAATC
>JAEMON010000012.1:20995644-21006847 GCA_030264115.1 Lygus lineolaris
AAAAAAAATTTTAAAATGTCACTATTATCGAAAGAAAGGATGAATTCGTTGACCAAAATTTTCGGAGTGCTCCAAGTGGTCAAATTTTGAAAATTTAGAGTCAAAAATCGCCAAAAAACGTGTTTTGGAGAAATTACCATCCTAAACATAGGAACATAATATTCATGGTATATTCGGAATCAGTGAGAAATTTCCTATACGAATCAACCACCAAATCGGTTAACATTATTCTTTGGTAATTCGCTCATAAACTCGTGCTGCATGAATGGAACTTTTGAGTCCGATCTATCCAGTGCCACTCATACTCATTTTGGGGCCCGGGGCGAAGGTAAAATGGGGGCCCCTATTTTAAAAAATTCCTTCGTAATTTTGCCAACTCGACCTTGTGGTCTTGGGGCTAAATGTACCAGGCTAAATAGTTAACTACCTGATTCTTAAATTTATAATATACCATAAAACTCGTACCTAACTCAAATGTCACGGGATTGTGTTCGAAAACACTCAAAGAAAGCATTTAAGGCTAATAAATACACTAAATAATAAGAGCTAATAAATTTTAAATCTTTTACATTTTTTCCGGTGTTAATTAAAAAAAAAAAAATTAAAAGCAAATGTTATAATTGAAAGTTGAGCTTTTCACACATTCAAGCTCGCGAAATCATTGATTACAGTTGTTGAGAACCGCTGCAAATTACAACGGTTTATTATTTTCTATATAGATCGTCCATCTTCAAAGATCCTATTGGTATATTATATACGTATAGTATTATTTTATATGTGTACTAGCTGACCCGGCAAACGTTGTTTTGCCATATAAATAATTTCCTAGTAATTTCTAGAAATTAAAAATTTTGTCTAAAAAATAAAAAAAAAAAACTCGCCGCTCCGCGCCTCGGCGGGTTGTAGAAGGGTGAAAATTGAGGATTGTATAAAAAAAATTTAGGGGTGGACTACCCCTAACATTTAGGGGGATGAAAAATAGATGTTAGCCGATTCTCATAGATACCGGATAAGCACAAAAAATTTCATCAAAATCGGTCAAGCCGTTTCGGAGGAGTATGGCAACGAAAACTGTGACACGAGATTTTTATATATTAGATGTATATATTTATTTATTTATATAAGTGTCACTCCAGACGATATATTGACTCTCGAATCAAATTTTGAACACGTCTATAACATCAAATGAAAGGATGAGTTCGTTGGGCAGCATTTTCTGCAAATTACCATCTTAAAAATAGAAACATTATGGTATATTCGGAATCAGCGTGAAATTTCCTATGAGAATCACCCACAAAATCGGTTACAAATATTCTTTGAAAATTCGCTCAACTCATGCTGCATTAACTGAACTTTTTTGTGCTCCGTGGGCTTAGTAGGAACTTGCTGGGGCACTGGATACACCGATATTTTCTTTTCGAAGGAAGTTCTCGTCTGTTTGTTCCTTCTTATTAGGTTGTTGTAACGTCCTGTAGGTACAAGTTCTGTTTCACATACTCGCCGTTGCCACCAATAATTAGAATAAAACAAACTGAAACGGTTACGGTTAATAAAAAATAATCATTTGATCCGATCTCTGAAAATGCGGGCTCACATAACGAGTAAAAAAAAGGAAGAAAAAACTCTGAAAAGCAACAGGGGGGAAGGCGAGCCCAGGAGCCTCCCAACCTATCGATCAAAACCCGGGGAGCGCTGTTCATTATTCACTCGAATATGAATAATCGATAGCCAACCCTTCGCCTCCTTTTGACCCCCCACCCCTCTCTTCAGCCCTTATTACGTTATAATCTACATTACCGGTATCGAAGGGGTGGGGGTACTACCGTATTGGCGTGATGAAACCCACCCGAAGGATTTCCACCGGATATAGCCGTATAGCCTCGTTTCGGTCTAGTTAAGACCGGGCAAACAACTGTTGCAAACGATGGTGAGGCCGAGGAATGGAAATAAACATCGATCAAACCGTGAAAAATTAAAGGGCTTAATGCTCTTCAGTTGAAGTGTCGTACAGTGGTTTTCTAAGTGGTTGGAACACTTTCCGTATGTAGTTCTATGCTGCATAAAACATCATCCTCTATTCTCAACCAGAAAATTACGATCAATAAACGAATGGTTCTACCGCAAAACGAAAATTATGTAGACTTTGCCATGTTCCGGACCAACGGATGGAGCGTACGGCCGTATAAATCCGGCTTTTCACGGCGACTCACGTCGTTCGGATGAAATGGGTGAGCTTGAAGCTAGCTTTAACTCCTGTTCGACGACAAGGATGATGAATTTCCGTCCAGTTTGTGGTGGACTGTCGATTTGCTGAAAAGGGAGGAAGGAACAGACTGTCGAGGGTCAAGAGACGGAAGGTTAGACTCACGAACGACCTAAAAATCACATTGTTGATATCTATGTGCATAGTACAATTATTATAAAAACGTATCTAATTCCGTTTAGCGGAAGACCTATTCTGTTTCATTTCACAAGACTTACCATACTTTTCTCATTTGATTGAGTCCATTTCCAATTTTCGGTTTGATCCACCGGACTGATATGATAGTATCAATAAATTCATTATTTTCACCTGATTGCCGAATGGATGCACCAAGTATTTATATAGGTACCTAAATCCATGTCACAATAATTTCGGGAAAGCTGTACTGCTTGCCAAACTTGGTAGACCTTTTTCCTCCGCATTTTCTCCCATAAAAAAAATGTTGTTTGAATTTCACGATGGAGACCCTCTTGAAAAAATTTGCTAATGTGCCTGTCGTCTGTTTGAATTTCTCTCCGTATGTTGTGTGTCCGCGATTTTTTCCGTACCGAAGATGCAGTAGCTTCGATTTCCATTGCCAAACAAATTTCACTAACTTATAGGAGAGGGTCATCATTTCAATAGCTGGATTTGAGCACCTGTGCACACTCTTGACAATAATTATCTCAAACATTTAAGGTCGTACGCCTATCGTTTAGTTATGGTGTTGAGGAAAAAAAATGCTTCTCCTTCAGAAGGGCCAATCTAAAACCAACTATTTTCACCACAAGGTTTTTAGTAACCATCTTCGTTGGATGCAAATTGAGGGATTTATATGACCACTAAATAGCACGTAATTAGCTATATATGGCATTCAATTGATGGCCAATAAAGTTATTATGATTTTATCGTCTTTTATCGGCTGCTACCTGGCTCAAACGTACATATTTGTCTCGTTAACAAACTGTTGATGGGTTACCTTACCGATTGAGACACCCATTTCGCCTACGTAATCCGATCGGAAGCGAAATGCCGTTTTTACCTTGCTATGCCCTCAAGGGACGTTTATCGTTTACCCAGGGTCAGTAGTTTCAAAGCTTGTTGCTCCCCGCGATGGTTTCGATTATCGATTCGTTGCCTCCGCTCGCCCGAAAGCGAAGGGCTCAGGGACTAGGGCTACATGCGATCCGGAAGGGCCGAAGGGTTGAAATTGAGCCAATCGACTGCAACACATGAATTACCACCTTTTCCCCGTCGCCCGACCCTCCCGCCTGACAGAGGAACAAGCAGTCGAACACGATCCCTGTCAGTTTGGATTTGAACTAGTTTGATGTCTTGTTCGCTTTTCCGAGGCAATCCCTTTTCCCTTCGGTCGGCTGCACGCAGTTGATCTCCTTTGTACGGTCATCAGTCACTAACAGCCGATAAGGCTGCACTCAGGTTTTCGCGAATGGAAGGCCTCTCCATAAACAACCCCAAAGGTCTCATTCCGGCATATTACTGGGAAACTCACATGAGTCCTAAATTGTTTCTTTTGTTGCCCTTCCAACTGCCCACAATGTGCCCTTCTAGGATATTCGTTACTGGCAATTCACGGATATCCGCATGTTTACCCGATCTCCTCAGCAAGACGTTGAATCTCGATTCAAGAATAATGAAACATCATCTCTACCGTCGTTGTAGGTATGTTTCTCCTTCTGTCAAGAATACTTGAACCGGAAATGCTTAGGTACTACCTAAAGATGGAAGGAAGTGTTGATATTTAATGAGGAACCGTTTTACGTCATTCGATTAATACCCAAATTACGTGACAACCTTATATAAAGCAACTTGTACCTCCCTGAGCAGTTCTCTTCACTATTCATTCCCTGACATATTGTATAATCAGAACAGCTTCCAACTAGCATCCCTACAGTTTTGTACACGAACCAAAACTTCGGAACAAGTTGCCCGAACTTCGGCCGAACTATAAACTTGGGGCTTTCAGGAAATGAGGTCTTGTTACACTCTCTTGCATCTCCCCTGAAGCAGATGAACGGTTTTTGCGTTTTCCAATGGGTACGATGACTTATTAATTGGATGAGGTTTACGAACAAATCCAGCAGATACAAAAATGTGTCTGCGAAATGGGCTCAACCGCCAAAATAGTGTAGGTAGCTAAGTAATGTATTTTCTTAAGAAAGTACTGCATCCTGATTTAGTATCCAACTCCAATCTTATGTTTCAAATCAGCTACGAATTGCTACCGAACGAAAATACTGTTACACTCGTTAAAATGTTTATTATTTCACAACATTTCGGGTTATTAATTTACAACTTCGGGATCTGTGAAAGTACACCAACCCAACTTCAACTTTTAATCGTACTATTTCTGTTGGGTCGACTTCCAGGACCTTCTGGGTGATGCTGAACGTTATCTATTGATCGTGGACTGCAGATTCCGTCAGGGGAGGCACTGTTTGAAATTGGTAGATTGAAGGAGAAGAGGAAGAAGAAGAAGAAGAAGAAGAAAAGTAGAAGTTCATTGATAATTCAGCTTAAAAACATTATTACATGGTTAATAATGAAAATAAACAATACGGCGCCGCCGTTGGGATCCGTCTGCCGGAAGTTAGGGCTTGTGATTAAATTCGCCAAAAATGAAAGTTTTATAGCGCCAAACCTGTAAAATATCTCCAGACTCTTCCAATCTGGCCCATCCAAGATCCGGATCACGTCATCGCTTGTCTATACGCTCCGCCCGAATGCCAATTGTCAAAACTTCAAACGTACAGGGCATCGGCAGAGGATCTGGAATACGTCCTCACGCTCAAGAAAATTACACAGTGAACATTCCTCCTGCCGGTCAGACTCATCAGGCTTTGCATTCAAGTTGACAGACTCATACCTAATCTTGAGTGTCCATGGCTTTAAGTGCAAAGGGATGCCTGCCTCTCTGACCAAACTGGCACTCTTTACATCTGGATTGAGCTCCAAGCTTGCAATTTATTGCACTGGATCTTCAGCTAAAACCATCAAGTCAACTGCATGATAATGAAATCGTGATGATTGTTTCCACAACCTGAATGCCAAATTGGAGCTCTTCAGCCGTAGCAAAAAAATCTCATATTCTATACACTCATGTAAAAAAAAATGATGATTACCAGCAATGTACGAGTGGATCATGGTTTTTGGATGACGAATCACTGTAGTTATCCTGTTTCTACAACACTGAACTCTGGTGAATTCATCCGTGGTTTTCCAGTTCGTGTAGTCGAGAAGGTTGACTGGAGTATTTATCAGCTTTGTCCGAATACAATACATTTTATTTGCTTCATATCCGGACTTTTGATGTTCATTTTTGCAGTAACAGGGAAGGGCTGCCCACTTTTTTCCCCTCAGGAAGAACTCTCTCAGTTGAAAAGGCCACAATTAAAATGATGATCAATTGAACCGAAACTGATGACCGTGTAACACATCCTCACACAAAGAGGCTTTTCGCGGAGGGTCAGACTCGAACAAAACCTAGCGGTCGGGGGTTGATTCCGCTTGAATAATATATATTCATGTTAATTGAGTGTTGGATGTAGAGGTGGGCAACCCGGAGGTCCCGAGCCGTCACAGGAAGGGACTAGAGGGGGGTTTCCCTAACAAAAGGCCAAAACGGACACAATAGCCTCCCCCTCACCACACCTCACCTCGGCCACTCCTTTGCAGGGCGCGTTTCAACCCTGCGGGAGCTTTAGATGGAAGGGAAAGGATCGGGAACTGAGCTTAGGGGTTTGGAAGTGGTAGGTTGAGCGGAGAAATTCATAAAGCGTTTTGAACAAAAGACCTATTATTCTGGATCACGCTGTTCGCTTTTTCTCTCGGAAAACAAAAAAACAGTGCGCTCTTCTTCTGTTACGTTTCCTTGAAACTATGGGTATTGGCCAGTTCATTCTTCCAATACCATGGAAGTAGGTTCGTATGAATATTTTGGAGTTTGGGGTTTGGTTTTTGTTCTTCACACTATCGGGCAGTTACTTGGCATGTGAAGAGAGTTGGGTTTGTGACGGTTGCTGGTGGGTCTGGAGAGCTTAACTCTCCAGAGGGGTTTATCAAAACTGCACATCTCCACCCCTGGCCCCGAAAAACTTTTTTTAAATAGTTTTCGATAGTTTTTGGTTAAGATTCCAGGTCTGCACATGTAGTCAAAACCACTCCCATCAAAAGTTATTATTTTCCATTGAAATAGTGCGACAAAAACGGTTGTTTTCGTCAAAACTGAACATATCTACACCCCCAAGATTCACTGGCGAGAGCACGTTTGTATACACCAAAACTGAACATCTCTCAACATTTTTAAATTTAGAATGTTAGCTGTTTTTTCTCAAAACTGATCATCTCCAAACTTGTGGTAAATGCTCTCAGTTTTTTATTTTATTTCTGAAATTTGTCAAAAGATGAAAGCATTCCCTTGGACGATTCCGTACATTGGTTGTCGTCCGTCCGCTACATCGAGCCGCATTTCATTACGACACACTGACTAGCATTGCGGCAACGCTATTTCTGTGAAACACAGCTTTTTCTTCTCGACAACCCCCCTTTGTAAACGTCGTTTCTTTCTTTGTTTATTTTTCTCGTGTTTGCTAATTTCATTAAGTGTTTGTGGCTTTGTGGAAGACCGAGATGGACAGTTTGGTGAGAGATTAAACAGTGGGAGCAAAAGGTGGACGTCGACGGCAGTATCAAGGAAACAGGACGAAAACAATAAAAAGTACGCGGTCACTGATCCGAATTTACATTTTCTTAAACAGAAGCGACGGCCAAAAAAGTGAGAAGCAGAAAGATGTTTTAGGTACAACTTTGGTGAAAATTGCCGCCAACTCCAAGAGTTGAGGTCGTTCCAAAAGCCTTGTGAGGGCCCCCAAGAGGATCTCTCTGCAGAACTGGAGGCAAACGAATTTGATTGCTTGGATGAGGACCCTATGCCGACCCACATCTGACCAACCTATACCTCGGTGTTGGGCCTGTAATCCAATGAGATATTTTATTTTTATATGGAATAAATTATGGCGTTTTTCTGTACCTCATGTTTGATTTTTATTTTGCTCCCTAACAATCCTAAATTTATTTGTTTTTATCAAAATTCGACATCTCCACATGTCTGCATCAAAACTCAACATCTTCAAAATATTTTCCCTCATAACTAGATCGGGTTTCACTACACAAACATGTTTTTGGATGTCAAAACTTAAGGAGTGGGGAAGGACCTCATTGATGCAGCTGGTTTGATCTTGATAGCTAATGCGGTTCTGTATCACGTTTTTTGGATCTCCTGAAAAATTTTTGAAAGTGGACTTGTGAAGTTTGGATTAATCCCTCCAGTTGGAAAGAATATTTGTGAGAATTTCGGATTGCTCTGATATAACGGCACTAGTGGATTCGTATAATATCAAAGACCTGAAGAGTGCCAGCAATGAAATTGTGGGATAAACGAAGAATGTCCTACCTACAACCTTCTTCATGAATTCAGTTATGAGCTCAACTCCTTTCGTCTTCGATCCGTTAACGTGAGCATCTACGTGTATGGATGCTTGGAGCTTAGGACGCTCATAAATGCATAAAAATACGCTCTTTGAAACTTTCGGGACGTTGATGGACGTCGATGTTCACAGAGAAAACGAAGGTTGGTCTTATTGTAGTGCATTCAGGGTCTGTAGACCATGATAGGCCAGGGTCTGCTTACAAATTCACAGGTCAAGTATTGATTGAACTTGCCTGAGGCAGCCGTATGTGACACTTGGCTACGCTACGTGATGAGCCACGCTGTGGACGAACGTAGGAGCAGCATGAACAAACCTATCGGGATAGGATCTAGGTACTTCAGATAAACTGAGCCTTTGAATATCCTCATGAATTTTTGTTTTCTATGTGGATTTGAACTTTAAAAATGTATGTATTTCCCATCTTTAACAAACCTGCAAAATAATTATATTTATGTACCTGCTTCATGTACGACGGTTGGAATTTGTTGGAACGATATTCTAATCTATGTAAGCTCATACGATATAATCTAATCGTGTGGGCTAAAACTCGAGTGATATACGAGCTTAGCTCAGTTTCTTATTACCGACTCGATCTAGAATGTTCTCGAAACTGCTCAACCAATCATCGCTTGTTACGCACGTTTGTCTTCAAGGCTCCCGTCCAACTTCCATGATTAACCCACTCTCGATACCGGAAACTACGGTTCGTTTTTAATCCTTGTTGACTCGGGGTTTATTGGTTATTAACCAAGAGAGAGACCCCTGGCATAGTCGAGGTTTTGAGAAGGGAGGAAAGGTTTTTCGGGGAGGCAAACTTTGATGCAACGCCTCTTTAACCTTATGTCAACAAACCGGGTTCCCCGAGCTCGGCTGCCAATGCCTTTAAAACTTGTCAATACCTCCATCCCTCACCAGGGATTCTCTCACTCCCTCTTCTGTTCATCCCTGTGAAATACTACCTACCCCACACGCTTCACAGCCTCCTATCCTACGGGTTCTTCACCTAAATCAACATTATTGTCCCACCTCCTTTCCCTCGGCATTACCGTTAAGTCCCTCACTTTGCCCTGAATGCATTAAGTTTGCCTTGGATGAAATTGTTCCTTACACCACCTATTTCATCGCAACCTCTTCCTTCTACCCCGTGCCGAGACTGCATAAATCATTTCCTGATTCAAATTTATGTAGTTTTCGCTTGGGTTTTAGTGTGAACTTATAGTAAATTGATATCCATTCACTAAATGTAGCTTTTCTCTCTGTAAATCATCGTTGGATATTAATAACGTAGATGCGTTTTAGCAAACATCGCATCGGTTGGTTTTTGTCATATTTTTTGGTAAACCTCGCCAGTTCAACCACCATCCCCACGATGAACAGCACTTCACTTATTAATTTTGGGTTTTATATCTGCGCTTTCTCTTTACGATCGCTCCAGCGTATAGCAACAGTGACGATGATTTCAGGGATAAGACCGCTGACTAGGTTTCTACTACACCGAGATATTATGGTCAAGTTCACACTGATAATCTTACCCCACACAAGTTCTCATTATCTTGATATTGAGTTATCGCCCCGTTGTTTGGAAAGACCACCAAGTTAGGATTAACAAACCATGACCCGGGTGGTGGCACTACAGAGTCCTCCTCCCGCGATGCCGACGTCTTGGCTGCGCAGTTATAGCAAACCTATACGAAACAGAGGAAAGAAAGAGCGAAGAGTTACGTACGTTAAACTAGCCTACTAACAATGTAAATCCTTAGAATCGTAAATCCGTAAGGAAGAACATTAAAAATCGGTCTATGAAAAATAGTTCCACCGATTTGTTCTGATTACAAAACAGACCATTGAAGCTCATTATATGATTTATATTATTGATAAAACTAACTTTCCTTTGTTCTTTATTTCAGGTAAGTTCCTGTCACATCATGCTCATGAAAGGAACGATAAGTACAAACGATTAAACCTATCTATTCCTTGAGTGCTAAGGAAGAATCGAAACTGTTCAATTCATGGACCCGTGGAATTAGAATCGTTTTTATGAATCGAGGGATTCCACTGAACTCATCAAAGCTTCGTTCTCAGGACGAAAATAAAGTGAGAGAAATAGCGTCCCGAGGTCGATGTAATATGAAGGGGGAAAAATAAGGGGAGAAAACTTTATCACTGATTCTCATTTTATCCTGTCTAACGGGTCATCCACTCGACAGAGAGTTTAAATCATTGAAAAAAAAAAAAAAAAAAATCCCGCTCTCTGTCACTTTGTCTGTATACACGGAGTAATGAATGGGGACTGCAAACAAGAATACATTACTAAAAGGGAATGGGTAATAAACCAGCTGGGGAAATGAGAGATGCAAAAAAATGTAATAGAGGAGAGAGTGTAGGTACGGTACGGCCAAATACAAGGACAAAGAAAAATTTTGCTTTCATATTTAAACATCCGCATTAAAGTAAACGAGAGAATTAGCCTCTTTTTTTAAGGAAGGAAAAATGAAAAAAAGGGGGGGAAATGACAACCTTGGGGTCTAGCTAGTGTTTTCCCCTCTCCGGGATTTGTTCTCTCTTTTACCCTCTCCTCCTCGTCCAGAGAGATAGGTACTCTTTTTTAAGGAGGTAGGTCGGGTGAAAGGTCGAGCCTTCCAGGCGAAATCACATTATAATGGGTTTTTGCGATTTATCAGAGCCGCCTTCAACGTGGGAAGTATGACGTTTTGTCACAATTACCGCTCTCTTTTTTCGTATTACGCTTCAAAATGGATTTAAAAAAATTTTTCCCCCTTCGAAGAAAAAACCTTTTTACAATGCGCGTTTTTCTTAAAATGGCGAGGCTATTCTTGGCGCTTCTTCATGAAAATCTAATAAACTGCTAACGATAACTCGACACCAATCTACACACAAAAGACCTCTAGTCTGAAATGTAGACTGCAATTAGTGATTCATTGCGTAAAATAGGTAAACTAGGCTGAAAGTGGTGGTCGTTGTCCCCTAAATTTCGAAATTCAAACGTTGGAGCTTCATCACTGATCATCGCCTGATCGGATCGGCTCTAGGTGGTTCCCATTTGATAAATAATTTAATCTAGTTTTCAGAAATGGGGCTACATGTAACATTAAGTATGACAGAGTACTTTTAAAATTGAAAAAACTGAAAAGAGTAAGATGCTGCTGTCTTTGACCCCCGAATAGTGATGTTTTCTGGCTCTGTTTCATTTGAATATTAATTTGCCACGCATCCGCAAGTGGAAGAATAGTTGGCAAAGCGATTGGCCAGGAGCAAGTTTGAAGAGTGTTGGAGGAAGGAACACTTTGATAAAGAAATGATCAAAATGGTGACGGAGTACCTATTATTGATTATAATAGCCGAGAGTCTAGTAAAGGAACTCGTTGATGAATAAAGGATTCTATTCTATCATTTTAGCGAATTTTCGAAGAAAATGAAGCTAATTGCAATG
>JAEMON010000012.1:21055959-21068550 GCA_030264115.1 Lygus lineolaris
TTTTTTTTTTTTTTTTTTTTTGTTTTTTTCGTCTTCTTTGTTCTCGTTTTTCCAGAGAGCGAGTCGTTTCTGAAGGTGGACGGTGGAGTGAAATAACGTTTGGTAGTTTCAGTGGACATAGTAAAAATGAAAAACTGTATGTGTTTACTGAGAACAATCTTGAGATTGTTCAACACAAGATTATTGAGATTGTTGAGGTTATTCAAGTTTTCAAAATTCGCAGGAGTGAATACGAATCGACCAACAAAGTATACTTGTAGCACCTAATACAATTTGGAAAAAACAAAATGCTTTCTACCAGGGTTGCCAGGCATTAAGGACAGTACGAAAAACAGTAGATTCAAGATATCATCTCAAAACCCGTGAAAACAACTTAAAAAAGATTGATTCAGTAAGGGATTTGGTTGGCAAAACGATGAATGGTAAAACACGGTGAATTAGGAATATTTTTTGGAACAATTAATTGTAGATTCATTAAAATGTTGTAGGAAAACTGTACTTCAGAAAAAAGTAAACGCCTTAACGAAAGTTCAAGGACCTAGAAAACTGTGAACATAAAAAAAAGTTGAGTCCGTAATGCTGTAGATCTACCTACTGTAAAATATACACTAGAATCAGGGGTTCTAGTGCATTTACTATAAAAACAATAGACCTGACAGCCCTGTGGAAGTTAATATATGATAAGCATAAGGATATTTTTATACCAAAACAATACTTGCTTTCTTTGTTTCTCCTGAGCTCTTTCCACTACAGTCGATCTTGATATTATTTTCCTTTCTCTAATTAATTTAAGTCCAGTAATTAGCTTTGTATTATTTCGAGTGGAATTCAAGAGTTTTCAAAGCACCTACGCTAAAGCTTAAAATTATTGCTATCTTTATAACACGGTGTCGAATTAATGTTTCGGCCGATTTGGAGCGATATGGGCGTATCAGGAGAACTAAGTTTAACTCACCCTTCGGGATCGATGTTATGAAAGTTATGAGGGTTTATCATCTTGGTTGGGATTGATCCCCGGATTTATCTTACTTTCCTAAACCAATACGCCCTTCGGGCTGAAGGTTGGACACTTTTTGAAGATGCGTCATTCAGGTTGGACTGATTTAACAAACACATTTAGGCCCAACTAATTTTATACAATTCGAATTGAGGGGGCCAAATGACGGAAAAACCCAGAGGGGTCACCATAATTTGAATTGAAAAAAAAAATAAATAAATAAAATAATAATGATGAAAAATAGAAACAAATTAAATACCCGGTTTTTTTAAGTTTAAATTAAAGTGAAGTTTAAACGAAGTTTAATGATGATGATGTACTGACGTTTAAATTATTTTTTAACAATTTTTTAAAACTTTTTTAGTCGAAATTATGAAACCTTAGCACTCCTATTACCGTTTGTTTAGTAAACTAAAAATTTAAACTTCCTTCTAATACTCCAAAAAACACTAAGTATATAATGTAGGTACAATAAATTATTGTGTATTTTGCGATTTAGAAAGAAACAATAATACCTGAAATAATAATATAACATGATTATCGGTCGACGTCTCGGTTTTAGTTACCAATGCCTATTCACTTTCCAACCTCTCTTGTGGAACAGTATACAATTCCTTTTACCGTTTAGTCAAGTAATCACCTCTCAGGTATTAAAAAACTGGGAGAAGCGAAAAAAAAACAAGGATTTGAAAGACGAAAAGCAATTCCGAGGGAGGATCGATAGCCACCGACATCCTGGCAAACCTTGGTAAACCCCGCAGACTGAGGGTAGAGGTTCTGTTCAATTTCCGGGTTTGAAGTAGGAAGCAGAGAGAGAGATACGGAGGGTTGGGTAAAAGGGTGTTTAAAAAAAACGACCTACCTTTATGAACATATTGTTTAATAATGCATGGGTTACAGGGGACGTCCCTTTTGGCGAGATGTGTAAACTTACTTTTGACGAGAACCGAATATTAATGAATGTTTTGAAATATGATGATTAGCAAACACAGAATCCTTAGAAATTAGGCGACGTTGGTGCTTTTAGAATATTTTAACATCCTTTCATAGCATAATTATTAATTTGTGATCATCCAAATCTCGTTCAGAATTGCAAAATACGTGAAATATTTTCAGTGTGGTGCCATATTGGCTCCATGATGCTGAAGATGTAGACAATAAATTTGTATGAGCATCATTGAAGTGAATTCCACGGTGAAACACCTAAAATTAGGCAACCGTCATCGAAGTACAGAGACATGATGGCTGGTGACGTCACAGCATCATTCCCTGAAGCAAAATACCTACCAAAAATAGTCTCTTGGCTCAAATAAGGGCACTAAACACCATAAGAAGTGAAAATTAAATGTTTTCGGTATTTAGCCTTCTATATTTTCCACTCCCAATGAAATACCACAAATTCCGGCAACAATCGTCAGTCTAAAAGTGCACGTTTCTTAGCTCTTGAGAATCAAGATTTTATCACTTTTCATCAATTGGGAAAATACTAGCACAATAATTTACATAACAATTCTTCAAAAACTAAAAGTATAACCTTTACACTTTTACCACCAAACAATAATTTCTCTTTTGGGTGCGATATAATACAGTCACACCCGCTTTCAGGCACATAATGATGTCTTTGGGGATGTGGATTCACGATGGACTCGAATCTGAGAAGGATTCGTACTCTTACGTGTTTTTTTTTCCTCTCACTACAGTTTTGATCCGTTCCAACCCTGATCTGAAACGTAAGAACCCATATCTGCGAGACATTAGTAGTTGACATACTGCTAAATAGGAACGTCATAAAGCAGGACAACTCCAGTGTGAAAAACGTTGGACCTTATCATTAGCGAATTTTCGAAGAAAATGAAGATATTGCAATGGCATCAAAATTTTTGTAATGCAAATTTTTGAAAATATTCTTCTTGGGAATCCTCTTCAGACCATTCTGAAACGATTCCTAAAAATTAACACTTGTTTATATATATTTATATATATGTTTATATGTTGATATATATGTCATTCCAGACGATATCTGCCCGTGGGATCAAGATAAAAATCCCAAAAAAATTTAAAATGACAATAATAACAAAAGTAAGGATGAGTTCGTTGGCCAGAATTTTTGGAGTACTCCAAGGGGTCAAATTTTGAAAATTTTGTTTCAAAAATCGCAAAAAAAACATGTTTTTTGAGGTTTTTGGTGTGAAATACCATCCTAAACATAGGAACATAATATGGTATATTCGGAATCAGCGTGAAATTTCCTATAAGAATCACCCACAAAATCGGTTAAAATTATTCTTTGAAAATTCGCTCACCAACTCATGCTGCATGAATGGAACTTTTTTGTTTGGTTCAGCTTTCGAGAAACTAGGCACGCCAGAATCACTTTGAAGTTCCCGACTGAGGGGTCTACAAGAGCAGAGAACTTGTGGACACTGGTGGTCGTGGTGGTGCGACACTAATCAATGACCGTAAACAAGGGGTTGAATTCATTGGAAGCCGAAGGCGGACCGAGGTTAGACAGTAAACTTTATCTTCGAAGCGATTCAGCTGCAGAAGGCAAATTTGCTAGGGAAATAAATCCATTTCAATCCTATAATGGAATCCGATCTACAACCTTCGTAGATGATAAGTTGATTCTAGGCAACACGCAGAGAGCAGAATTGTATGTTGTACGTTCAAGTCCTGCTAGAGCCACATTCGTTCACAGGAAGGTGGACAAGCTATACTCGGTTTCATATCTATTGTCCTAAACGGTTGGTTATAATAAAAAACAAGGCAAAAGTTTGTTATAAAGGGGCTCAGAATTATTCAAGTGTGACCATTTTTCCAAATTCTCAAATTTACATCATTTAAATTTTGTTTGTCTGATCCGTCCAAAAATTGCTCCCACTGAGAAAGATTTCATCAACGAAATAGTTAGATCCCAAAAAGTGTTCAGTCGTGCAGTTGAGTTGAAGAGCGACTTTTCAAAGAATCCTTTTGACCGATTCAGTGGGTGATTCGTATAGGAAATTTCACCCTGATTCCGAATATGCCATTATTTTCCTATGTTTAAGGACCCTTAAGATTTCTCCAAAAGTTCTTGACATCGAACTTAGCCTTTCTTCTTTAGCGAATTTTCGAAAAGAATGAAGCTATTGCAATGGCTTCAAAATTCTTGTAATGCAAATTTTTGACAATTTTCTTCATGGAAATCCGTTTCAAACTATTCTAAAACGATTCCTGGAATTTAACACTTTTTCATATAGGTATATTTATATAGGTGTGTATTTATTTATTTATACTCGTATATGTGTCACTCCAGACGATATCTGCCCGAGGGACCGAGATGAAAAATCCAAAAAAAATTTAAATGTCAATAATATCAAAAGTAAGGATGAGTTCGTTGGCCAGAATTTAAAATTCAGTTTCAAAAATCGCTAAAAAAAAAAAAAAAAAAAAAACGTGTTTTTTGAGGTATTTGGTCTGAAATACCATCCTAAACATAGGAACATAATTATGGTATATTCGGAATCAGCGTGAAATTTCCCATAAGAATCACCCACAAAATCGGTTAAAATCATTCTTTGAAAATTCGCTCACCAACTCATGCTGCATGAATGGAACTTATTATTGACATTTTGAAATTTTTTATTTTTATTTCTTAGATAAATTCCAGGGTCATATATCGTCCGGAGTGACACATATTATATAAATAAATAAATAAATATATTTACATTTGAAAAAGAATCAAATTTTAGGAATCATTTCAGTATGGTCTGATCCATTCGGATTTCCGTGGAGAAATTTTTTTAAATTTGGCATTTTTAAAATATTGAAGCCAGTGCTACGGAGATGAATTTTCTTCGGTTCATAGTTTTTGATAGGAAGCCGGAAAATCCGAAATGTGCGAAATGCCACCCTTGCCATGACATGTATATACCTTACGTAGGTGGTTTGGAGTTGGTTCATTGCCGCATTGCCGGGAAGCTTCTGAAAATTTTCAAAATCCATAACGAAGGCGCCAGAATATATTTTTTGTTGATTGGGTCAGCCGTCCATCTTCCTCTTAATTAACCCGTTCCACATTTTTAAAATATGAATTGAATTTCCCTTAACGTTTATTTTGGTCATGGGGTTTGTGAGTTATTTTTTACTGGGCTGATCCTATAGGCAGAACCACCACGCGATATCCACCCTCCCGGACTTTTGACCGGTTACTTCCTGATTTACCTCTGTATATAGTTTATTTCGAAGTCAATCATGATTTTGCATAGAAATTGTGTAGTCAGGGACTCTTCATGAATATTATAGCATTGACGCATTTCATGGGTTTATTTTGGAAAAATTAATTTGAACTTTTGGCAAATAGGTAAGTTCAAATTTTTGGCCAATAGATTTACCAGAATAATTGCTATGATGGCAGCGAGTGTCAACGAATGAGTTGGGAACCGTAATCAGTTCCGATTCCGATGAACGGGTCCGGAAAAACGGATTCGGGGGTCCCTAAAGGGGTTGCCAGGTCTTATCGCCGACCGCTATCCAGACCCTTCACGGGTGATTAGGCAATACCCAACCCTTCCCAGCCCTTATCCCTTTTGGCGTCCCCTCTCCCACTCTCCAAAGTGGAAATCAGGAAATAAGTGGTGGCGGTAGAGTCTCGGGATCCGAACGAAACAATATCACGTTTTGTTCTAGAGATGTTCGAAGAGAGCTCTTATAAGATATTGAATAAATACCTTAAGAGGTTCACCCAGGAGACTTCCACATACCTACCTATTATTTCACGTACCTAAGCCATTATTTTCCATCCTGGGCCCCTACCTCCCTTCTTGTAAGCAAACCGTTTCCCATTGGTAAGCATGAGCAGAAAACCATTTCAGAATGTATAATATGGAAAGAAGGACTAAATTTTGTTTTAATTTTACTCAAAGATATTCTCCTGGTTTACGGAATAAAACTCAAGTACCATAATTTTCCCTCATCAGTAATTCACCCGTTGATCACATTTCCGATTCAATTTTTATACTTTCGATTTCCTATTAATAAGTAAATGGTAGAATATCGTTCACTTAATTTTGAGTCCATAGAATCCATAGAGATACCAGAATCATGTGCAAATAGCCACTTTTGGGTTCCTAAAAATAAGAAAAGTAGTGAAAAGCTCCACAGTAGTCGTTCTATACAAACCAATGGTATAGTTTTATGCCAGGTTACAGTGGTCGATGACGTATACTGGGACATTAATAATTTGCGAGCAGAATGTTATTGACGTCCATGTGGATTCGTTGTTTTAAATCAGGAACTTCCCTAGTATGATCACCTTGGTTCCTGAAATCGGAAGTGTCGAGTAAAAAAAATGTCAAGGGCAGCTTAGACTCCGACAGTCTGAGAATAATTGTAGCGATAATAGTAGAAGCTAATCTAAACCAAATAAAGCTAATCTTCTTTCTTTTAGAAATTAGTTTTCGTTAGAATTGGTGGTTTTGTAACATTTTGTCAAAAATTCTTCGATACCAGAACGATTTTTTTTTTAAACAAAATCAATAGACCATGTAATTAGTGATTAATTACACCTCAATGAGTAGGTATAATTTGATTTAAACAAAAACGTTGAAAAATAACAAAAACAAAAACAAAAAACACCAGCCTAACAGCGGCGGCAGCAACAAAATTAGATTTTATTTTTTGTGATAAATATTGAAGGAATACGATCAGAAATTCAACTTTGTGAGCATTCATAACGTTTATGAAAAGTATAACCCATAGAGATTTGTTAAAATTACCATTCTTCATCACTGAATTAATTATCTATTGGAAGTAAGTAGGTACTGGATAACATAAGAGGACCTTAGAACCAGAAGGGCGAACTCAAAAAAAGTCGATTTTTTTTTTTTAGAATCGGATTCTATAGGTCCTCTACTACGCATGGCTACATTCAGGGAACCTCAGTTCGCCCTTCTGGTTGTGAAAATGTACTGTAAAAGAAACGGGGACCTTTCATCATCATTAAATCATACCAAACAACTGAATCTGTTAAGAGCCATAAGGGCGAACTGAGCGCGCTCGCTCCCCCCTCTACCTACCTTATGCGACGTCGCCCCTTCATTCTCCCTCTTGGAGCTTCTGTGAACCTAGCTGAATACGTACCTATTTTTTGAACATTTTCGAAAAACAACCAGGAGCGTCAGTAGGTAACATTGAGGTAGCTGAACTTGACGAAGAATATGATTTATTTGATTACGCTTGAGATTAAGGTTTGACGGTGCAGTTTTGAAATGTTAATTTTGTTTGTTTGTGGTTTTCTGATGTTTCGACATTCAATACTTGAATAAATCCATGATTGAGTTACAGTTTTCCATCTTTTGTTTATGTATTTTTAACGTGACATAAACAAGATAAGCACGTAGTACGTGGTAAGTAAGTATGTAGCACGAGTACCAACCTAATTAGAAGGCAAGAATAAAGATTTAGGTACCCTGGCTCCTAATTCGTATTGCATTGCAAAGAAAGATATGGGATCAACAGAGAAGAGTAAGTAGGTACTACATGAAAATACTGAAACAATATTCTAATAATATAGGTACCAATCTACCTAATAAACCCCAAGTTCGCCCTTCTGGCACTTACTAACACACATAATTAGAAGTTCGCCCTTCTGGTCAATATAGACTTTGAAGGCGTTTTTCTGAAATCGCAATTGTGGAGTTCGCCCTTCTGGTTCTAAGGTCCTCATATTATTTATTATTTAAAATATTATTAATTACTGTTAACTGCTCGAAACCTTGATGAACCGAGGTTCAGAAGAGAAGGCAAACAAGCCGATAAGTCCCTTTCAATTTTTGACAATTCTTCGCGTTATCTCACTCGTTGAGCCGATTGAAACCCTTGAAAATGTACCTTCGCCTTCATTAATTGCATTTTTAGCGTCTCGCAAGTGCCCTGAACAATACCATCTCAAAGCTCACTAATATACGAGCACATTTCACTAGTTGAACTTGATGTGTAAATTACTGGAATTACAATCTCCACTACCGCCCTTATGCTCTCGACCATTGTTCATCCCCGCAATTCCCTTCTTAGGAACCGCCCATTACTCCCGGACCTCCTCGTAAAATCCTCATAACCAGCGCAAATTCATTCTTCTTCAACCAGCTCTTTCTGCAACCCTCGCAAAACGTTGTACAATACGCCCATTGAAACGGGAATGATGCGGTTTGATAAATCACAAACTTTTTTTTATTTACATTTTCTCTCATTGCCTTTCCTTCATTCTTCCTGAAAATAGCCTCTCCCACGAGCTTTATGGCCCGTGAAAGTATTGTTCCCTTTTTAATGGTCTTACTAAAGGACTAAACTTCTAATTGAATTATTTAGAGTCCCGGTTTTAAATTTCCATTTATTTAATACAACGGATGGAAAAACGAAAACGAGTTCAGGACCCTCTCTGTTTGAGATCTTTCACCGCTCGACTTCCTAACCCCCTCCATTCTCAACTTTTCGTTCGTTTCTCTGCCATCCCGCTCCTTGAAACACCTTAATTATTTAACTTGTTTTGTTGTCCTCCCAAGAGAACTTTAGTCCTTTTTTTCACCGCTATAGTTTTTTGAAAAGCCGTTGTTGAGAACCTTCCCTTCTTGAGAGAATCCCTCTTGTAGATTGAGAATACTACGGGTTTTTTTCCTTAATATTCACAAATCCCTCATTTATTTCAGTATTCATTAAAATTTCCGTCTAGTTGTTACTGTAAATACTTCATAATTAAAATATCTATATATAGATCTCATGATTTAAAAAAACATTAGCTACGCCATGACTTCAACCATAATGTTCTGCTCAGGAAGAATAATGATGTATAGAACTCCCAATAATAATAATATTGATCCTTGTCATATTTTTTCCCAAATTGGCTGTGCATTGAATGGTACAAAAACTGGATTCTTTACAGGTCCTAAGAAATCTGGGTAAGTAGGAATTCTATTCTAGCTACTTGAGATCTGCTATAGATAATATATAGGGATGAAATCTGTAAAGTTTAGAAATGTAATATATTGAACTTAAAGAAACATTGATAAAATGTAGAAATAAGACTTACAAGTTCAATGGCAAGCAGTAGAATGAATTTTTATTCCCGAACCTTGGCAACAACTAATCACCAGCTAAATTAGAACTAATACTGTAGGCAACCTACATCACAAAATCCACATAGAATCATTATGGTTCCAACAACCACAATAAGTACGAGTATATAATATTATGATAATTTCTTCAAAAAGAAGAAAGAAGAAAAGCTCAATTAGTGATATTCACTTTTGACTCATTACTTAACTTTCCATTTGTAAGATGACTGAATTTGGCAGTAAAGATTTTCGAAGGCAGTGAATCCCAATTTGACGTCGAAAATGCAAATGTCAGACGAATAAAAATCGCCTTTTCACCAGGCACACACTTTGCGTTGTATTCATCTGCTCGGTATCTATATCCCTCATTCCACTCTACGCTTCAACGTTCTGCAGGATGGAATTTTATTGGTCGTAAAACCTTCCCTGGCTTCGCCAACGCCTTTTATCCCCTCGCTGCGCCTTCCCACCAGGAACGCGTCGTACGAAGAGACCAATTTTGCTGAAAGTCTTTCGCGGGATAAAAAAAAAAAAAAAACAGCTGATAGGAGAAGAGGGGAAAGTAAAATGGGGCTTCATGGCCCAGAAGTGAATGGGGGAGGCTGGGAAGCGGTGGGGAAGAACCATACATGGAATTAGCTATTAGGGGCAGAAGGCGGTATTTGATGGGGCAAGGCATTGTGAAGGATCTGAGATCCTTGGCTCCTTTTCTTTAGAAATTTTCGGCAGTAAAAAAGCACTCCGTTGACACTCTTTGCGCCACGCCTTCCCTCTCTTCGCAATCTTCTTTCCGCACTTCTTTTTCGAAGCTTCCTAGCGGAAAGAGTGAATTATAGATGACAAGAAGTATAGTCTTATTTCAATACTCACCCTATTCTTTATCACTGAAGCTCATTTTACCCTAAGGGGAAAACCAAGAAAAGGGCCAAAATACGGAAGGACGGCTTTTTTTAAAATAGTTTAAACATATTTTTGTTACAACAGTTCTTCATATAAACAAATCTATTCGTCGCCGTTTTAAATCCTGCTCAAAGAATCATTCATGCAGCCGAGCTTGGTTTGGCGAAGCATAAATGGATCCATTACCAAAATCAATGGGTACTGGTTAAAATTTAGCTAGAATGATCTCCTGTGTGTTTTTACCTATGAGTATACGTTTTTCTCCTGACCCAATACCAGAGATAGTGGAAGCTTTGTTGTTAATTTTAAATGAAGTTTCCTCCAAAAACAAAATTTTGACTCGGATTCCAAGTTTTAGTCCTTTCTGAAGAGTGGATCTCTGGGTCTGGGTGTGGAAGGTATATCCGCAAATCCAGTATGTCCGGACCGATTTCGGTGAAATATCAGCTCCCAGAGGGTCCCCTATGAATTTCATCGCCATCGGACTACTAGTGGGTGTGCGCATGCTCAAACATTAATTTCCTGAAACCACGATTTCTCTGTTCCTAATGGACCGATCTCGATCAAATTCAGAGGGTAGTTGAGGGCTCACTCCACGACAATCACCTATGAATTTCGCCGCAGTTGGATGAGTGATGGCTACTGCGCATGCACACACTTGAAATTTATCGTTATTGGCATGCTTCGGAACTATTCTACTAATTTTGCTGGAATCGACACTAACTGATTCTGTTCATCCATAATGCAAAAGTGAGGAACCTATACTGCCCACCCAACTTGGCAGACGTTTTTTACTCCTGTTGGCCTGTCATAAAAGTGTGACTATGATAACGGTTTGACCGTCATAAACGCGTGACTATCATAACAGTGCGACTGTCTTAACAGTGTGGCTGTCATAATTATAGCGTGACACTCAACTCTTTAGAACCACTAGTCTAAACGTACGAACTCCCGGCAGTTCCTCCAATTCTCCCGTTCACCACGGCCTTCCGGATTATGCGCTTTTTGAACACCTGTTCCATTTAATGTCCCGCCTGTATAAGGGAGCCTCTCGTTGCCTCAACATCGCCCGTGGAAGTTAACAATGAATTTGAAATGAGTTCTGGAAAGAGAGGATGAGTTCGCCCGGGAAAGCTGACCCATCACCCACGTACGCTCTCCCATAAAACCCCTTTTCCCCGCGATATAATTTCCTGGTCCAAGTTTGCCTCGGATTTATCGTTATAATAGGGGGTAGGGGGGGGGGGGTGGTCTCTGCTCGGCATAAAGCGGTGCCACCAAGATCGGGAAAGGCCGGAGGCTTGAATTACTTCCTACGTAGTTTTCAGTTGTTTACGATACGGCTCTCCTCTCGCAGGCGTATAATTCCTGATAGTATCGCTTTTGCAGTGCTACTCTCATATCCTCTTTTCGGTTCTTCTCACGGGCGTGAGCTGTGAGAGCAATTTTTTCAACTATTGTTCGTCTCTTCATGCGACTTTTATGCGAGGCGACCTCTATTTCATTCATATGTTACTACCTATCCGGTATTTCTATATTGTAACTACCGATATTTTTTAACTACCTATTTCATCGCCTGTGAGAAAAATGGTTTGTCCTCGATAATCTTCCAAACGGTAGAATTGATTTTGAAACGGACCGATGAATTATGGTAAAACGCCTCGTAAACTCTCATCCTTCACCATAAACTCGAAATTGTGAGTAAACACAACCATCAGTTACTACGACCTAGTTCCTACGATTCTAGATACGGTCACAACATGTTCGCTTCATGGTTCCTTAAGAGCCCTCAAGGATGATAAAAAGTTCCATTCATGCAGCATGAGTTGATGAGCGAATTTTCAAGGAATGGTTTCAACTGATTTGGTGGGTGATTCGTATAGGAAATTTCACGCTGATTCCGAATATACCATACTGTTCCTATGTTTAAGGTGGATATTTACACCAAAAACCTCAAAGAACGCGTTTTTTTGAAGCGATTTTCGACTCTAAATTTTCAAAATTTGAGCCCTTGGAGTTCTCCAAAAATTCTGGCCAACGAACTTGACCTTTCTTTTGATATTATTGACATTTTGAAGTTTTTTCTGATTTTTATCTCGATTCCTCGGTCAGATATCGTCTGGAATGACACAATATATAAACATATAAATATTATAAATATAAATATATTATATATAAAAGTGTTAAATTTCAGGAATCGTTTCAGAATGGTCTGAAATGGATTTCCATGAAGAAAACTTCCAAAAATTTGCATTACAACAATTTTGAAGCCATTGCAGTAGCTTCATTTTCTCCGAAAATTCGCTAATGAATGAAGTTATAATTTTCTTTTCTACATAATCATCCTTCCTTATTAATATCACATTGATATTGTATGGAATGGGTGTGGCTGAGGGTTGGAGGGGGTGTATCAAAGTAGTCGATGTTTTGGGTTCAAACTATCACCACACACTGTCACGACAGTTGCAAAATCTATGAACATCGCAATGGTCGCGAGTCTATTTTCGTTCAAACGACCCATAACTGATCGACAAATATTTTATCACAGTAGTGGTGTGGAAAGTAAATAATATTGAAAGTTCCATTCATGCAGCATGAGGTTGT
>JAEMON010000012.1:21068560-21080937 GCA_030264115.1 Lygus lineolaris
CATTTTCTTCGAAAATTCGCTAAAATGATCATTGATTAGTATCATTCTAGGATGAATCAATTATTGTAGTAATACTTCAAGTATAAAGTGAGTGTTTGAGATTGTTTCCCTTGTCAACCGCCGATATTATGGCTTAAAATATACGGAAATCCGGTGGTATAACTCCATATGAAATATTGAAGATTTGTATACGTTTCCTTATTCACGAAACACTCTTCGTATACCACACCAGGCTAACTCAGTGCGATTTACTTCCCCCACCCCCCTTCATTTTATTAATGTAACAAGTAGTTTGGCCGGAATGAACATAATCCTTGCCGACACCCGAGGCTCCAGGAACGGTAGGAAAATGTCCCGTGGTGTGTCTCTCATTTATTCATGGCCTTTACCTCACATCATTTGATATTCTGTGTACAAAAAAAGAGGAATAAAGGAAACAAACGTATTGCTGGGACAAGTGGATGTGACAAATAATGTCATATTGAGCGTCGCGTCGGTGAATTTTGGCCTGTTTTATTTCAAAGTAATTCCCAGCAAAGGACCAGTGTAATAGTGGATATTGATTCAAGGCTCCTGAACAGGTACTGTTGATAAGAGTATTGCATATTAAATCACACAAATGGAATAAGAAACTAGAAAAAGAGTATTCCAAAGTTCTCCAGTATTCAATTTCATGTCGGAAAACAAGGTCACCACAATTTAAAATGAGTGTTAAGAAGAAGTGCCTATCATGCATGCATTTTTGAAGAATAAATTGCTAGCATTTTTAGTTCCCTCAGACCATATGAGTTATCTACGATTAAAATAATAGCTCCATCTTCTTCCAGTTAGATAATAATCAATGTCCTGCAAATATCCCCAGCTACCGTAAAGTACATAATTTATTGAAAGTATGTGAAATGTGAGTTTTAACTCTTCAAGGCGCAGAAGTTTGATGATGTTTGATGAATTTTTGAGCCAAATAACATATAATCACACAAAAATTTGGTGGTACAACATATATTATGTGGCTAAGAACACTCAGTGCCGTTTTCCACCGTCATGTCCCTAGGTTCAAGAGTGTTTTACCATTACTTACAGATCATCACTGTTTTCAGTAGGTACTTGGTCCCTAAATTAATTCAAGATACTCATGCCAAATTTAAGATTTAAATTGAACAGTATGAACATAATTAAACTTGTTGTCATGCATAAATAATGTAATCAAAATGTTTTCCACCCTTGTGTCTTTAGGTACACCTGCTGTACCTGTAAACGCCGCGCCGGTTGGAGAACCACCGAAATAACATTTCCATTACTTTTGGAGTTAGCGCTTCCTGTCTTTTTTGTTTTAACCCACTAGTGGGTTTCACGCTTAGTACGGTATGGTACTCCATACCGCATCTGTGCAAATACTGAGACAGGGTGGCGAATTTCCGTTTGACGTCAGTAACTGGCATTGGTATTCCTAGAACAGACCCTCCTCAACAAATGGCAGTTGCCACTAATCACTTCTAGACATGCGCACAGTCTGTTATGAGGTGTCAAATTGACAACTATCAGTCCAACTAGCATCCCTGGACGTTTTCACATTGCGGTACTGAGTCCAGCTAGCGTCTTTGTACGTTATGGAAGAGTAATAGAGAGTAACAGCAAGGCCAGATACGTTGAAAACTGGATTGATAGGTACGTAAACTTAATAACAGTTTAGTAATGCATGCATTTCTGGGGTCTTTTAAGACCCAAAAACAGTGAGAAATTATGGAAAATGAATGAGACAGAGTACCGCTAGCGCCCACTTACGTGACAGTCGACATTGCGTCCACTAGTGGGTTTATGGATACTTGGATGGTTATAGAAAAGAGTCTTAGTGTTTTCGTAACCTAAATAAATTATAAAAAATTTGTTGGATATAAATCTTGGCACATAAACGTTTACGTTCCTTGACAGCTTCAGTACATCAAAACAAGTATTTTTTTTCGATTTTTCGGAGTACAGACGAAGATAACGGAAACTGATATTTTCCACATACTGCTGCACAATGATAAGGTGAACGTAATTAAAATATCGAGGGGTGCATGGCATGAGTGACTAAGTCCATTTTTGCCGAAATTGAGTTTTTAATGCTTCATATAAGTGTTGATCCTGCCCTACACGCTAGTATTCTTAACTCCACGAAGAAGTAACTTCAAAGGGCTCAAATGTCCCTTAAAGTACCAATTTTTCATACATTAAGCATTTTCCTGGCAGAATTGACCAAGTTAGTGCTATTTAATAAGCACTTGGCTAATGCTTCCCGGCATAAATGACCAAGAAGCACTAACTTGGTCATTTCTGCCAGTAATTATCATACCAGACCACAACCGTGTACTTCAGGCTCTCAGCGCACTTGGTCACTTTTGCCCTGCAACCCTCGATATTCACTGGAATCCTAATATTTTCGAAAAACTCGTCCATTGATACCAGAGTTGTACCGAAGAACGATAATATGTTAGACTGCCTTTATTTGATCGTAATAAAGATATCAGGCACCAATTGAGAAGAATCAGTTTGAATATTCGTTACAGTTGTGCACAGCAAGTGTGACTGCGCCATGGTACCTAATTTTATTATGAGGCACACAATTGGGTTGATATGAAATCGTTTTCGTTCGACTCGTCGTAAAATAAATAAAAACCCACCGAGCCAAGTATTGCGATATGGCGTGGTATTACTGGCCGAATGAAAATGGGACACTTCGTTTTTTTAATACCACGAAACTTCTTTCATTACTTGATGTGTTTCGATCCCTTCCCCTCCTCCTTTCCCCTCTTCAGCACTGGGCCACGAATTCACGGGCGGGCGAGAGGATTCAAGCACGCCAAGTCCCCTGGCAGTTTTTCGCCCTTCTCCACGTTAATTAATAAAATGGATTTAAAGTGCGGAATTGTCGAGGTCGTTAGAAGGAAGGCAACTTTGGAGGGCCTTGATAATTTTCCTGCTGCGAAAACTCCCACAAATACTGGTGGTTTTGTGGGGCGGTAGAACATTATGTTAGAACGCAAGATCATTTATTAACTTCAACTATCCAAGTGGTCCAATTGATCGTGTACGTAAGCAAATACCCTCAACAATTCGATTGATTAATGCTTTACAACCAATAAAAGAATCTAACGAATAAAATGGTGAGTATATAATATTAACGGGGACAAAAATGCTTTATTACTTGTTTCTAAACCACCATAAAATATTACGCGAAATTTGGTCTAACAGTCTCCGACTATAATTTAATGAACACGGTTCCCTTCTTTGTCCTCAAAAGCCCGTGGTTAGGTTCGCATACGCTAAAACGCCAAAGTTTGGGCTCATGGTAAAAAAACAAAATTGGTCCAATGGGTTCGAACTTGAATAACAATAATTGATCCATTTTTGGGCCCAATAAAATTAAAAAAAAAACAATGAGGTAGTACAACAGAATATTTCCGTCTCCTATCCCCGCATGTTCCTAAATGTACATGTTTTACCAGTACAGATTTTCAATATTTTCATTACGTACTTGGAGATGGCAGCGTCCTTAAATTCAAAATCTCCATCCCAAATTAAACATAATATGAAAAATACTCAATCTTGAGGAGTTCGGGGACAATAAAACTTGTTCTGACGTAGAAATATAAGTTGGAATAATTTCGGATTGAAATTTTGGCACACAGACGTTGACCTTTTTGTGATTTTCCGGAGTATATATGTGAAGGTAATGGAAGCTAATATTTTTTTCTCCTTACTGCTGCACTCTATTGAGGTAAAACGTAACTAAAAACAAGTATTGGAATTCGGCGAATTTTCGAAAAACTTGTCTATTGGTACTGTTATGATTTCTTCCAAAAATCAAACCAAATATTAAATATTATGTTCCCCTCCTCGTAAATAAGATATTAACATGTACAGATACCAATAATTTTAAATAAAGTGAAGGTCGTAGACGTCAGGCCAGGAATAGAGAAGCCATCGACCCCGGGGATTCCCCAGCGAGAGAAGGGAAGGGAGCGAAAGGGCGTATATATACCCTGAGCTCAACTAGCTAATTTACCAGTCTATTCTGACCCTCTGTCTTGACCTGAAACCACCGCTAAAACCTTGTTCTCTGTAAAAACCTAAAAACCCTTCTTTTAATCGAGTGAGCTGTTTTCCTCTTCAAGGAAGTACGCGCTCCTCAACCCTAGTATAGCTGTGCTCTCACCTCGAGGGTTACCTGCTCCTAGGAAACTCTATAGTGTAGCTGTTTTCTCTTTCAGAGAAGTACTTGCTCCCATAGTTTAATGGTGTAGCTGTTCCCACTATGGGGTACTCGCTCCTGTAAAATTCTGGTGTAGCTGTTTTTCCTTTTAGGAAAGTACTTGCTCCCATAATTATTACAGTGTAGCTGTTCCCATCCTGGGGTACTTGCTCCTATAAAATTTGTTAGTAAGGCTGCTCTTCCCCTTCAGGGAACTACCCGCTCTAATGTAGTGTAGCTGGGCCCTAGGCTACAACGGTTTCGTGCTCCTACAACTAGTCCCCTTCAGGGAAACAAATTTTACTCTACACCAGTCAAAATTCATTTTATAAACGTTTTAAATTCATTCAACCTAAAAGTAAATTCAAGTAGCATCTTTTCCAAATTAATGTAAATTCTCAAACAATCAATGTTTAGCAAAAACTTCTAACAGGTACTAAATCTGTAACGAGGAATACCGAAGGGTTAAACATTGATTGAAGCAAGTGATGAGAGAAATGGAATATCTGTCCTCTTCATCTTCTATGGTTTCCAATCAAATTTTTCTATAACATGGTGGTCAGCAGAGGAAGAGTGGAGCTGAAGTTTTCACCAAATCTGTTCTCCTGAATAGTTGAATTTTTTCAAGTTCATGGCGATTTTTCTCAAGAACGGTACCTACATCGTAGAGCAATGATCCAATATTCATCTGATATAGTTACAAAAGACCTTAATTTCATTCTTTAGGGTTTTGTGAAATAAGGCTTGTCTGGGTTTTTACTGATTTTTCACTCTTCCGGACTTGTGACGCGGCTCCTTCTTGATTAGCTTAATTTGACCTATAGTCAAGAAGGCCAAGGGCTACAACGTTGCACTCTCCTCAGAGGGGACCGACATGGCTGTCGATCGTTCTTTTCTGGTATTTTTAGAAAATATCCAAGAAAGTTCTTGGACTACTGACAGTATGAACACGATTTGAGATATATTTCGCATTTCGGGTTGGTAATTTGCACTCCTGTTGCAAAACCCTCATCTCATGGTGGTTCTTCAGCTTTGGAAGGTTGTTGGCAGGCATGTTGTCATTGAGTATAAATAGTCCAAGAACCCTCAAGAATATTCTATTTCACCGAATCCTTGAGCACCTTCATAAAACGAAAAAAGTACACGCAAACCAGGACGGTGGCAGCCAAGGGGTTTGGGAGGGATGACAGCGACTTCCCTGAATTTAGTTACGGGCGCTAAATAAAGTCATAATGAGATTAGCCAGAGAGAAGGCGGCAGAAGTGAGGAAGAATGAGGTGGACGAAGGGGGAGGATGAAAATCTTCAAAGAGAACGAAAAGTTAGCGAAGGAGGAAGAAACTTTGAGCACATCATTAGGCGTAATGAAACAAAGACAGGAGAGAGGGTTAAGATGGAGAAGGGGGGGGGGGGGGGGGGGGGGGGGGGTAGTGCCCCCGTTGTCAACAAGCGACTTCATGGTTCCACAGACCTCGAGAAAATGCGATTGAGTTTTTATCTTAAGTCCGCTGCAATTAAGTCTCTTTGTAAAAAGTGTAGTCAAGGAATTAATCTAGGTGGTTTACCTGTGCGTTTCACAGTATAATGTCAACTAATTCTCCTGTATACTTTGCATAGTGATGTCTAAAAATGGCCAATAAAGAGTTTAATCATTTATCTAGCCGGCTTCCCCGTGCTTATACTACGTAGTTTTGGAGTCAAGCATGAGAAATGTAGCTTATAATATTGGTGCTGCGTCGGTCTAGAGTAATTCATTACTGCAGTCCACAGTTTCCCACCTACCTGAAAGATACGTATTTCTTTTACAGAAAAGCCCAAATGACTCGTTTAATGAATGTCATACCTACCCGTTTCAAAATGATTAACACACTCTTTTCATCCCTCCTACAAATATTATGTCATGCTAATTAAAATACGAAGGAAAATAAAATAAATTACTAATTGGATTAATATCCTTTGACCTCCTTACCCCATTTGAAGCATTATCTCCTAAATACAATGTGTCTTTTCCTTTAAAAAAATCGCATCCTAATCTAATTATTTTCTCTACGTTTTGATTTATTGAATATACACTCAGGTCCAAGGAGTAATGAGATGGAACTGATTAACCTTCGTATTGGATTGCTCCTAAACAAGAACCCTCATCAAACATTTTTGAAGAAGGGATTTCTGGAGACAAATAATTAACCGTGTTGGGCATTATTCCCTTCAGGGAACCAGAAATGTTAAATAGGAACTCGTGCGAGTAAATTAATTGATGCATTTTATGTCCAAATATATCATTTTTTGTTTATTTTATACCGAAGGAAGCATTGTTTTACTGTCGTCACTTGATTAATTTTCAAGTCATTCAACACAGGGATGCTGTGCGCCTCACTCTCACTTGACAGAAGTATTTCAAAATGAATCTCCATAATGAAGGAAGGGGAAGGTGTCCACTTAGTCTACTTGTTTGTTTGTTATGTTCCTATAAACTCTTTGATAGCCAAGATTTGGGCATTTTGAAGACATTTTGTGCAGCTTCCATTCCCTCCTTAAGGTGTCGCACTAAGTACATTTTTGTGTTTTGTAAACTCATGTATTAAATTACCCAGTCTCTTACATCCTTGGGGTGATTATTATTTCAATTTTATGCTCGGCGAATACAAATCCTGTGAGGGTAAAACTGAAGGTTGTGAGTTGTGAGCGGCGTAAACATACGAACATTTCCAATAACATCGAGAAGCGCTTAGCCGTAGGAGAAAGGCGCAAGAGGATATTAGGATGCAAGCACGTACGTCATAAAGGGAGCTTATTCGTACTAAAACGGACAGTCATCCCTCCTAGCGGTATGTATGCCTCTGCAATAATGGTTTACGACCTCGATATAATGCGATTTTATGACGTTTCATCTCCGAAGCGTATTCGTCCTTTTCCGCCCATGATAAGCCATCAATTCGAATAACTCTAAAAACACAGAATAGTATTTTTGAAATAAGCACGGGGTGGGTGACACCTCTTTTCCACAGTAAGAAGGCAAAACTAGTTGAATAAAACTGGAAAAACATCTAGGTACATAGATATATACTTTTTTGGCGTATAACATTGATTATTTGGTTATGGATTAAGATTAGAAGATTAGAAGAGGTAAGATTAGAAGAGGTAAGATTAGAAGGTATTGTGTCAGATATCTATCGATTCACTAGAGTTTTGAACACAATATTCACGTTATCAATAACTAGCAGTTTTATGGTTACTCCTTGTGAGGGGTAAAACTCAAAGAGTTCATAGAAGAAGGAGAGAAGTGTAACAAGGAAGAAAAAGAAAGGACCAGAGAGGGGAAGAAGGGAAAAGAGGGAACCCTCCCATAAGTCCGCCTCTTGAGGGCACGGACCCATACAGTCTATAATAGCTATATGTCTACCAGTATCGATGTTTGTGGATTGAAATTTCGAAAACTAGCACTTAAAATTGTATTGATCATTTTTTAATATCTAGTGTGATGTATCAGATATTCGGCATTATTCCACTTAAAGTCGAACATTTTGAAAAAACTAAATGCACTTAGGTATCCCCATAACAGTTGGGGTTGGTGGTTTCATAACAGTGTTGGAGGTTACCCTCCGCCGCCATGATTCTAGGCTCCGCCTCTTAGGGGTTACTTGTTTCAAAAACTCCCTTTGGCTGATGGTGTTGTACCATCTCTATACTTCTTCTTCGGTAAGGAACACTATAGTCATTAACCACTTCTTCGATATTGATTACTTGTTGAATTAGGAAAACATTATGTCAGACAGTGTCTGAAACATGATAGTGAATTGAGTTTTCGTATTTTCGTTATGTAGGTAAGTACCTACATAAGTTTTTGAAAAACTGAAAATGATTCACGTTCATGTTCTTGACTTCTTGCCTAAACCCGTGAAAAACACGATACAAAGTGAGACCAATCATTTCTATAATATTTTTCTAATTTATTCTATCAATCACATTTATTACTACATGCCTGTCAGATACCTTTCCTCATTTGTAATTTTAATATCACCCTTGCCTCTCTCATCCTCTTTCTCCTGAAAATGCAGGACAGCCCAGCTGAATAAGGGATACAGTCTAGTTGATACTGGCTAGTTGATTAGAGAGCTGGATGAGCTGAGGCTGGTGGTTTTTAGTCCACTGTATTTTTAGTGAACCCTCACAAGCTCCCCGGGTTCCCCCTATTAATACTTGGTATGTACCTATTATGTATTCATATGACGAAGTGAAATCCGTAGTTTCACCATAATCTTTGCCGGATAACCTTGCTTACCAGCAGGTGCAGTTGATGAATTGAGTGAACCCTCACAGTAAGTGGAGATGGCAGAACCGTGGCCTCTGAATGAAGAAGGGAAAACTATGAAAAACGCAACTATATCGGTTGATAATGCGTCTTATAAGGTAGCTCCATGTGTTTCTGATGGACGTGAGTGAAAAAGAGACCTCAGCCACATTGATGGCTAACCATAACGAGGCGAACCAGTTGCTCCAATACTATCTTCGTCTTAACCCTTTTCACCCACACTGACCATTCACACCTCCGTTTTAGTCTCCTCCTCTGCACCCTTCTTCAACGTTTATGAGAAGAAGTAAAAAATTATGAGCCGAAAGAGATGAGCGGGGTAAGCACCAGGAGTGGCTGGGCGTTTACAAGAAGTTCTTAACAAGGTAAACGTTCTTTAGTGGGTAGTAAAGACGTTGTCACCGGTGTGGCCCCCCATCTGGAATTAGATTGCCCCTTCGTTCTCTCTCCGTTTGGAGGGATCAGAGAGGATTCAGCGGACGGGCCTCATGGTTAGAACGGCTACCAGAGGGAACGCAATCAGGTGATGGCACTCAAGATCCTTTCGTTGTTTGCCTCTCCCTTATTGTTTCCAACTTGTTTTTAGTTCTGGAAATAAACACCGTGTTTCTCCCTATCTTTATCCTTGTTCGTCTCGCCATCTACAGCCCATGTCAAGAAATTAACCACGCAGCTTGAACAACAACGCATTTGTTTATGACAGGCTTCTTTGAGCTTTGAAGCACTTTCAAGTGTTCGTCTGATAGGAGACGGAAAAGGTATCTTCACTGTGGGAGGAGCCATTTGGCCTGTGGTCCCCTGTTTCAAAAGGTATTTTGTTGCTCGCATTTTGTTGAGTTTTTTTTAATCATGGAACATGCTTCAGCCATGACCTACCTAACTGCCAAAAAACATTACGAAAACATGTCACAAAAACGTTATAAAAAAATGTTACAAAACTGCGACCCAAAGTTTTCTTATTTCTAAGGTATTCAGTCTATGAAGCTGTAATTTGGTATGTAGCCTCCTTAGGACTAAGGCTGAGTAACATTACACCATTATAACCTTCTTTGCGCAGCATACCGCCAAGGGTTATGCGCCTACGGAACTACATGGAAAAGAGATGACCGCAGTATCCACAATGAACTGTAATTTAATCATGAAGCAATTAGCGGTTAAGCCTTATTCCTCTCCTGGAAGCTGCATTTTCATATTAGCGATTGTACTCTGAACACCCAACCCCTGTCACAGAAGGACTACGATAACTAGGCCTACGATTTGAGCCCATTACAACGATTTGTCTATTATAGGCCTTAAGAAATGGCGATATACTCGAAATCATCTCAAACTTGTATTCAAGAAAAGGCCATAGAATGAAAATTTTGATCAGGCAGAATCTCATTCCATCTCATTGCGTCCGTGACTGGATCCTATAGATTCTAAACTAAGCTCTGGCAAAGCGATAACCCAGTTGTTCTTATTCACCCCAACTCAAACCAACGTCACTCCATTTCCGTAGTCCTCGGTCCAAAGAGTACAAATTGGTTTCCAACAACTTTCTTTTGGATTCCCGAAGGTCCGAGCCTTGAGAGGGGAATCGAGAACTGCAAGACGTTGTCGACGTATCCCGAGAACCCGCTTTCCGTTCGCACTTTATCTTTTTCTTCCTTCGTTCGCTCTTTCTCTGCCGTTTCTTCTATCTTTCGGAAAACGCTGCTTGGATTTAAGAGGTTTCTCTTCACCCTCCCACAGTTTCTTCTTGTGAGTCCCAGAGGGGCCAGCTCGGCACCTCGAGCAAACGGCTTCATCAGTCGTCAACGGCTGGTTTTGCGGACATTCTGAGAACCACGACATTACTACTTGTAATTCCAGTATATCACTCCTTGATGGTGCAAGATAAGATATCGTTCTCCACGGTGACGGTCATCAACTTACTGTTCCATCCTGGTTTATTTTGTCAATGGGATGTCAATTTGAACGGCTAGCAATAAATATTCATAAGAAAGCTTATGGCAGGAAAATAAGAAATACTCAAGGATAGGAAAAAGAACGCAAGAGCTCCTTCACTAAAAATGCACTCAAATCTGGCCCATAATAATCGCTAGTGTCATTTTAGTTCAATCACCTGTCGCTTGAATATTCGGGGTCCTTGAGAATCTTGCCGTCTTTCCAAGACATCTTGCCTACTACTTATTCGTATTTCCTTTTCTCTGGGGCCTACAAGTAAGGACCTGAAAATCCATGCGTCTGGATGTGAGAATTTATAACGGAAACCTGCAGAAAATCAGTCACTTCCCGGTAGGTAACTAATTTCATAATGAATAATGATAATTTATTGATGATGATAACAATAATAATAATAGTAACAATAAAACTAAATAAATAATAATATTAATAATAATGTTAATAAGATTAATAATAATAATAATAATAGTAATTGTTGATAGCGGTGACTTTAAATTCACAGAACCATTTTCAAAACACATAGTGGAATTCCAAAAACATCCTCGAGACCCATTTTAACATGGATATGTTTTTGGGCTGGGGGTCATTCTAAAATTTGCAACCAGAAAAAATGAAACGAGAATATTCGTCACCGAAAAATCATATGGGGATTCGCGACCGAAAAATATGCAACGCACCGGCACTTTAGATTATTATTAACTCGAAAAGTGAAGGCTAGGTAGGAATCGCCTGTTAATTAACTCCAACGAAGTTATAGCGGCTCCTAAAGCCAATTTCTAGGCTATCCACTCTACGAAGCTAGAATGTAGTGTGTGGCCTCTTAAGGATTGTTCTTGATGATGTATAGGGCCAGAATCAGCTGAGCGGCTCCTAAAGCCAATTTCTAGGCTATCCACTCTACAAAGCTGTAATTTAGTATGTGGCCTTTTAAGGGCTTGTACTTGATGATGTATAGGGCCAGAGTCAGCTGAGCGGCTCCTAAAGCCAATTTCTAGGCTATCCACTCTACGAAGCTGTAATGTAGTATGTGGCCTCTGATCTGAAGCAGTTCGTTCATTATAAATCAGTTTCAAAAATTTATATAATTTCCCCACTTTATGGAGAAACATTGAAATGTGGATATGAAAATACATTGCCAAAAAACATATCCATGATTCAATGTTTTTCCATTAAGTGGAGAAATTATATACATTTTTTAATAGATTGGTGTTCTGAATAATACTGTGTAGGTGAGTACTTACCATCCGTTATTAAGTAACGTTGTTCTATTTGAATATCATGGAACCATCGAATTTAACCTAAAACCTCTCATCATTGATGTTTAAAATGACTCCCCTGAAAAATAAGGAGGAGAAAAAGAGATTTTATCTGGAGACGCACGAAACTTCTTTATTTCTTCAACTATTAATAAGCTCGAACGTGAACGTTCTTCAGTTCTACTGGGAGGGGAAACATGCAATTAAAATACAACTTCGAGGAAGCTAAAAGCCGATCGAACCGCCAAGTTTACTACTGAGACAGAAATAATTGTGTTACCAGAAGATGGGGGGATTACGAAGGGGGGATGGATGAACTTGTTTTCTGACAAGTTGAAGGGAATTAACATCACGGAACGAGCCTTAGCACGTAATTACGACTATTCTCCCTCCTACGTTTTGTTCAATAACTTGGGAGGGCTGCATGTACGTAACATTTATGTTTCTACATTCTACTTGTCAGTGGAAAGAGTACCTATGAATTTATATGACTTTCATGAGTCATGAGTGAGTACTGTATATATTATACAGGCAGTGAAGTACAAGCATCCATGCAGCGTGGTGATACGTGATGTGGAGTGCCTACGGGTTCAACTGGTGGATTCTTGGTCTGAATCGTTTTGGTTTAAGTATTA
>JAEMON010000012.1:21080947-21093020 GCA_030264115.1 Lygus lineolaris
TTTGCAGCGTTTTATAGTTTATTACCGATGGTAAAATGCAAAAATTATATAAAAGTTTATTCCTGTTAGTATAACTGTTTTATGATGTTCTTCGATAGTTGAAAAAAATAATAAAATTTCGTACCATTTTAGCATATCAAAGTACGTTTTGGATTGTGAAATAGGTTTATATCTTGGTTAGAGAGCAATCGGGTAGTTGTTCTGTGGTAGACCACTTTGTATGTAGATCGTTCAATAAACCAGGACGGAATCATCCATTTCAATGGAATGCCATATATTTCGTACCTATCAATATAATATATAGTTATAGTATCGCTGGGCGACTAATTCAACGAACGAGGGATTCTTTGTGATTTTTGATCAGTTATCGTTTTTAAAACGAATATTGCCCGGCACATACGTCAAACAAGGTTGGTCCATCCGTTGTTAATTAGTTTTATGTGCCTCGTGTGAGATTGGTTGAACGGGATTGGGAAGGAAATTAAACATGAACACCGGTGAATTTCATCAACACCGGTCCCATTTTCACCGTTCAAATGTCGTATCTTCCTGTTATTTATTCTAGTGAGTCACTTCGCTTATTGGACCTCGTTTCATTTTATTTCAATTCATTTTTATCTGTTTGTTTATACATTCGGAAGTTTTGGTTTTCCAACTTTCAGACCAGATCGACAGTCGTGGGGCGTTGGAATTCGTTATCTACATTCCTGAAGCGATGGCACAAGTCGAGTTTATTTTTGGAATTCGTGTGATTTGTTTACAATATCTGGTAAACATTATATGTATTACAAATATCTGGTAAATTACGGTTATGGCTCGGTAGGTACGGTCTGTGGGAGAGTTCCAAACTATCGTTCACATCAGAGATTCTCTCGACCCTCAATTTTGAGGAATACTCCACATATCACAGTAATTTAAATCACTCCTATCCGCTCTTCCAAGCTTAAAATCGAAGGGAGTGTCTGCAAAGGGAGTCCGCGTCAAAGAACAAGTGCGAGTTGCTTTAAATTAGGATTGAGATTTTTCTAGTTAGCTCCCGTTAGTTGTCCTTAGATTTAAGACCCTAGAAAAGCCTCCCTCCCCGACTTTTGGTCATTCACGAGAAAACAATATGAGAAAATCCTATTTTCACTTATCCGAAGAACAAGGGGTTCCGCTAAGTGTACACAGCACAGTTTTAAATACAAATTTATCCAGTAAAGCACATGTAGGGAATTTAGTTTCGCCTACTATTTTACTTTCCCCCTTTTGCTAGGGGTATTGGCCTACTTGCTAATATTTAAAATGCCCCTTGAGAAGATTATCAAGTTTCTAACATAATTTTTTTGGATACGATGCGACGGCCTTAGGCATAGTCAGATGTCCAACATAGGGATGGGCAAAAATTTTGATAATGTGTTTAAAACACTTGATTTCGACGGCCTGAGCAAATATTTGCATAGTCAGAAATATTAGACTTCCTTCCTAATGCGTCTTTTCTCTTGAAAAGATAAAATCATAAAAAAATAAAAATAAAATAAAATTATTGGTGTTCAATTTTGACTGTTCGGCGGTCTGGTGATATACACCTAGGCAGTCCAGCAGAGAGTAGACGTGTAGAATTTACTTTTTGTTCCCTTGTGTCCCTTTAGGAAATATTATAGGTCGGCCCAGTGGTATACACTTAGTCACTCAATATTTGGTTCGGGAGACAGAATTTACTGGCTAAAATTTGTGAGGTTGTTTTAGCATATCAATCTCATTTTTAGGAGTGAGCTATAGCAATGAACACCACAGGTTTCACCGGTACTTCTAGGCTTAGGAATTGCCGAAGGAAGGTATCCCTAGGCTTGGGATCAGTCCCTTTTATACTACTCCTAAATAATTCACCCCCATGTCTATGGGAGGTAGAGGAGAGGTCGTGTAGGGTTGCTGACCCGCGGCTTTGGGTTTTTCCTGGGCAATGAACTGACTCTTACGTTTATTATAGACGAGTATTCTGATAATTTATATAAATTTGGATATAGTTGTAAAAAGAAATCGTAACAACACTATAGGTATCTAATGACCACTGCAAGCGCTAGTTTGGCCTGGACTATTTCTTTTCACTGTTTTCTTCTCAGTGATCAATTTTGATAAGTAAATGTCAGTTTTCGACAGAACGAACATAACCAAACCGAAACCCGCCCACAATCCACAACCTCATTCTTTCTATTCCCGATAGGTGCGTGTCATAGTTATTGAAATATGAAGAATTCGTATCCTTAATTATACGTCCAATCTTTCAATAAATGAAAATAGTGAATTTAGTTATACCTATTTGCGTTATATTATTTGTGTATTACCTGCACTCCCGCCAAAACCCAATATGACCATGACTTCTTTTAATATAAATAGTAAAAATCAGCTGATATCCGCTAAAGTGGAAAAATGCTGAAAGCCATCGGAACTTCTAATAGGTACCTTCTGAGGACAATCATAGAAAGCTAACTAGAAAAATCTCAACGAATTGCTAGTCCTTTGCGTACTCCGTACTCTGCAGGCACTCCTGTAAAAGAATCAAAGCAGGCAACCAAAAGTGACAAGTATCTTTTTTCCCCATGATGGAATCAAATTTTCTCCTGTACATTTCTGAAAAATATCCGACTCAAATATCGTAAGTACGTTATAAAATATCTAAGTACGATTCTAAGTACGTGAAATAAATTCAATCGGAATATACTTGTGCCAATATGCCAATCACAACCAAGAACTCTACTGAGTAAAGTTGGGTGAATTATCATTGTGGGGATGTTTCAAAATTTCATCAACGTACGTATTTACATCCATCTTTACAATCCTTCAATATTAAAAACTGTTTATTCCGGACCGCTTCCTCTCAAAATCTGATATGAGATTGAGCCTGAATTCAGAAATAGGAGGACTAAATAGAAGAGGGGGGAGGGACTCATGAAAAGGGAAGAAATCGGAGATAAAATACGTTCAATCGAGATAATAGCATCAAGGAACCTTTGCCAAAAATGTTCTCAGAAATCTCCGTTTTCCCTTCCACTCTCCCGAATCCTTAGCAGGAGGGTTGAACTTCATTATTGAAAAGTATTCGGGAATTGGAAAGCCTGGGAGGTTACCGAAGACGAATTTTTGTTTTACAATGGCGAATACGAGCCGTTTGCCATACCTAAGGTACTCCTTATTACAACTTGAATCCTACTGTTGGTGTTCATAAAAATACCTACTCGTCATCAAGGTATGTGTTTTTTGACATTTTCATGTCTTTCATGAATATGGCACATAACTCAAAAACCGTTACGAAAATTGACTACGAAAATTGTCCCAAATGAGTTTCTGACGATTTCCGCGTACAACCGAGTCGTTGCTAGGGGAATAGTACGTCATTTGTCATCGGACAAAAACCGTTCACCATTCGTTGGAAACCTCTCGATTTATAGAACTAGAATACATTCCTCTCACTCGGTTGTCGCCCTTCGAAAAGCTGAGATATGCGCATGACATATCCGCCAATCCCAGTACATTTGCCTCCATTGGATGCGCATGAAAATGTCTCAATGTGTTGCAGACTCGTATGCAAGCGTTCTCTTAGGATTCTTCAGAACAGGACGATCCTTCCAACGACCATCTGGTAGGTGTCTAACTCTTAGAAATTTAGGCCCTTTCACCTTGTTTCACCAAAATTTATTTGAAAATTTGCTAAAAGGGACTAACAACCAATTTTCTCATCTAGAGGAAAGCGGGTTTGAAATTCTGAAAAATCAACTACATCATCAAAAGACCATCTGGTAGGTGTCTAATTCTTAGAAATGTAGGCCCTTTCACCTAGTTTCACCAAAATTTATTCGAAAATTTGCTAAAAGGGACTAACAACCAATTTTCTCATCTAGAGGAAAGCGGGTTTGAAAGTCTGAAAAATCAACTACAACAAAAAATCAAAGCATTACAATAGCCCCTTTCCCCTGAAACATCACCCTTTTTTTTTTTTTTTTTTGCTCGACATCAATCAAGATTTATCATTGAAAATAGCGAGCCAAAAATAAACACCATCAGGTGATCAAGCAGTTTCACAACGTGGTTTTGTTTGTTATACGTACATCTGTCCTCATTTCGCCCACTTGGAAATTCTAGTAACAGGTCAGTTTTCCTTTAAAACTAACGTACTTAGACTCTGCGATATGAAGTGGAGTTCCCGTTTGAAAACCCAATGGGGGAGGGGGTGTGTTGTGGGACGCCTTTATACGTACATGCTCGAATAGAATCACCGCTATACATTGTTATCACGCGGAAAACCACTCTCCACATTGCCGACGATGTCAACCGTTTTACGATCGCACGTCACGTAACTATTATAAAACTTTACGACATTATTCATCACAGATATTAATCTCGATACTGCTTTACGGACAATTTATTCGTAAGGGAATTGCCTCCGCTTAATAACGGGGTTTGCCGTAATTTTACGTCGTATGCTTAGGCGAAGGGATTGGTAAAACTTCGCCAGATCGAATTAGGCTTTTCTCGGGGTCTTTTTATGCTAAGACCCCGATTTGAAAAAAATGTTGAAAAAAGGAAAACAAAACATTTTTAAAAAAATCAACAGAGAAGGGGAGACGAGAGAGTGTCTCTGATTTTTTTTTTTTTTTTTTTTGCCTTATTAAAACAATGTGCACGCAAAGGAATTCGAACTACCAGGGTCCTTTGGAGGGACGAATTGGAATGGGTCTGGAGAGAATAGAGGGGGTTGGAAGGTTAGGAGATTAACTGCACGAAAGTGTTTGAAAACGTCCGCAGCAACCCCCTCCCCTACCGATTCCCCTTCATCTTGCAGAGGGTATTCCCCACCCTTATAACCATCTCTTACAACAACGAACTAGAATGAAGAAAAATCGTTTAACAGGTTTTTTAAGCCTTCTGGGAGGGAGGATACTTTGGAATATGAAGGCATTTGGTGGTTCAATACTGAATGTAGCCCAAATCATAATTACATAGCTCAAAAGCTACCTCGAAAAGTATTGTTGGGAGCATCGCCAGTTGATTGCTGTCTATAGTTCTTTTTCTGTATTGTTATTCCAAAAGTTCGTGTATAAAGTTGCATTCGTTCCACACTCAAACAGAGCGTTGTTCATTAAACCTAATAAATGTACTGTAATACAACAACCCTGCTGAGTCACAACAATATCGTCTTGAGGGAGGCTTCCAACTTCCCTTCAAATTTTGCGCAAAATCGGACCATCAGTTCTTGAGAAATCGGTGTTCGTGGGAATGAGCCAAGTTCAAGGGTCATAAACACTTCGGACAGGAATAGATCGAGCCAGGAACGCATTTCATTGGTGGGCATGACATAAATTAGAACTAGTTTCGAGCCAGAAATACGAGTCAAAAGCACCACTTAATCAAACATCTACACATTTGAGACCTAATTAGTGTACTTACAGTTTTTTGCTTGGGCCTAGTAGAACCTGCTGCAAGTGATGTTAACCTGATAACCAAATTGCCGTGAGAGCATTGTGAATGCCCCTCTCAAAATCAAACACTGTTTTTGGGTTCCAATTATTAGATTTTCAGATAATCATTCAAAAGGAGAAAATTTTATGATTGCAGGTATCGAACTGAACACACAAAAACAAAATTAATAAAACCCATTATACTGTTAAATTTTACCATTTCCCTTCATTAACTCATATAATAAGGAGGACAGTTGATTGTTATGACTGATGATGTACTTAGAACCAAGATGAAGCTGAATCAATTTTTTCCAAATTATCTTACAGAGTTGTGAGGAATTACAAAGACAAGCTACTATTCACAAAGAAGGTGTGTTTACTGAATATAACGGAGCCTATTGAGGAAAACTCAAAACTGATGTTCGGCTCTTTTTTATAAACCTACTGAAATTACACCTGTTTACTACATATTGGTCAAAAATGGGTTCCACAAAGTTTTGCAATCATTTGATAACCTGTTGCCCACTAATAACCTGTAACAGCCAGTACTAACTTATTTGAGGGTTTATCATGGTTAACTTTTTGTCCATGGTTTTAACAAGAAATGCAGAAAATTCAACGGTTAAATAATGTCTTATCCCTCAACGAAGCGTTATCTGTTTGAGAAAAAACAAATACAAACATCGTAGGGACTATGTGAAACGTAATCGATGCCTCCTCGACTATTTATATTCATCCCTACCCCCTCTCGTCCGTACCCCAGCTACCATTGGGCTACACGATGATGGTTTCCAATAAATACCCCCTTAACTCCAGGCTCCTGAACATTTGCATAAAAGGTGAGATAGTGCTGGAACTGAGAATGCGACCATGGGGAGTCCTCTTTGGAGCTCCCCAACTTATCTAGATGCATTAACAGCAGCGAGTCTTCCCTTCTTTCATCCCCTACCGCCCAAGTTCGGTCTACCTTTCGTTCTCCGTTCCCAGGTAAACATTATGACCACCTAATGTCTTCATTTTCACGTCTATTCCTTCTAAGAGGCTGGTTCGCAACCATTACGGTTTTTTTTTTTTTTTTTTTTTCATTTTCAACTCGGACGAAACTAATGTTTGAGGACAGATAAGAGCGTCTGGGTACTTTGTCTTTCCACAACTCGAACATCGAAGCCAGTTTATGTAGAAGATGTATTCAGAAGAAATAAATATTTTTCTCCTTTCCCTTGAGGAAGTAATATGTGACGGGTCTTCCGCTCTATGAGGATTTTGTGTTGTCACGAAGACTTCCGACAATCATGTCTTCTGCCTATCTGAACTACTGATGTTTATTGATGGATGCCATCGTAATCCTGTTTTGGGCACTGATTATTACGTTTTCATTTTTCGCTAGCAAGATATCCGCCCTCTATATAGAATGGGTTTTGAAATTCTTCCAGATTCGTTTTTCATGAACAAGTACCAGTATATTTTTTGGAGAACTCTAAAGGTCTCTTAAAGAACATAATTAGGTATGGTATATTTGGAATCAACGTAAAATTTCCTATAAGAATCACCCACCAAATTGGTTAAAATTATTTTTTGAAATTCGCATCATCAACTCATGCTGCATGAATGGAATTTTTTCTTATTACTTTACAGGTATTTTTTCAGATTTAACCGATCATAATCAAAGGTATTTCTTACAGTGATTGTAATGGGTATATTTGTATAATTATACTCTTTAAAACCTGGAGCAGAGAGATGATTCTCAGGGCCAAAATTTCAGCTCGATTGATGATCATGGGCAGATTCAAAATTTTGAACTGGTCTTCTGAGCTGTTCAGTTTCTTCCTGAGTTTTGAATCCTTCCTCGGGTTTTCAGGGAATTTGTGTATCTTTTCTTTGCCTTTTGCTGAAGGTAAAAGGAAAGAATTGGATAGCAAGGGCTGGATGAAAACGATTGATCTTTCCTGATCCCTTTCGGCGTATCTTTCAATGAAGGGAAGGAAAGGGTAGAAGGAAGAAAAAAAAGAAAAAAACTCCAGGAGAGAAAATTGTAAGATCGTCTCGTGAAATATGAGACCCCGCGATTTCAATATGTAGTCAGAGGAGACAAATTCACTTCTATGAGGGCGCAGTGAAGGGCGAGACCATTTGTCACCCCAGCGCGAAAGTGAGGGGACCCATCAGTCAGAGTAAGGAAAACGCCTTGATTTAGGCCCCTCTCTGGTAAAGCCACGTCAAGGCGAAACCGAGGAATATGCAAGGCTGATGCATGCTCCTGGAGATAATGCGACAGACAATGGATGCCCCCAGGCCAGGAATCGGATCGAAATCCCCCTATCTGGTAGGATCGGACCATTAATTCATACCTCGCCTTAACCCTCTAATGTGCAATTACGTCTTCGAGAGCATGCAAGGTGTTGGCCTCCAGTGCATTACCTCGACCCCCTGGACCCCCCACCCCGCTTTCGATCGAATTCTTGCATATGCATAAAGTCTCCCCGCTTCGAAACGTGTTTGCGAGGCGCCATTCGCAACGCGCCATCACGAATTTCCCGTATATATATTTTTTCTCCTCAACCCCTTCCCCACCATTAGCCCTTGGAACGGGGCACTTCATTTCTGCTCCCCGTTAATCAACCGGCTCGTAAAATATGATATTAAACTAGAGCACTGCGAGCAAACATAAAGCCGAGTTATGGAGAGCTTCCCTAACAACTCACTTCATTCGCCGAACTAGACACGGAGCGAGAGGGCTTTTCAACGACCAAATATCAATTCAGGTGTTTTAATATTTACCGAACCTCAAACGACGTTGTAAAACTACAATAATTCACCTGGCCGCTAATTAACTCGACTGCTGATTGTGCCTTCGTTCAGAGAATGGGTTGAGGGCTACTTCAGAGGAGCTGTTGACCGTCGGCCATCAAGTCTCGGACACGCAAGTCCAGGACAACTATACCTGTTAGTGAGTTGCCACACGCCAAGAGGAACAGAAGAGGATTATTATTCATTCTTCCAAATTGTAGGGCTAACGGAAAGCTTTCCATATAGATGCAATATGTAGGGTCGGAAATAAACGGAAGTCGGTGAGAAAGCGTGTGACGTCTTCAGTAATATATATATATATATATATATCGGTCCCATACGTGGAAACCGAGTGAAAGGGAGATATTTGACTGACGCCGTCAAGCGTTTTATCGAATTTTCGAAGAAAATGAAGCTATTGCAATGGCTTCAAAATTTTTGTAATGCAAATTGTTGACAATTTTTTTCATGGAAATCCGTTTCAGACCATTCTAAAACGATTCCTGAAATTTAACACTTTTTCATTTGTATAATGTATGTATTTATATACCTATACAGGGTGTACCAGTTATGATCCGAAAAACTTCTCCCACGTGTTCTACAGGTAATTTCCAACAAAAAGTGTATCCTAGCGTTTTTTTCCTAAACCACTTAAAACCCGAGTTTTTTCACTTTTAAGATTTTTTTCGTGTTTTCGACCTTTGGTCACTGAAAAGGCCATAACTCCCTTAATATGAAGAGTAAACCCAAATCTGAGTACATCGTTGGAAAGAGCGTTAAATTTCTCGTCTTCTCAGCTTCTAACAATAATTTTTTAAAGAGAACTCAAGGGTGCAAAATGAGCCCAAAAAGTTAATTTTGTCAAATCTTGAAAACTGCCTGTTTTTCAAACGCTCATTAGACCCCCATAATTCTAGTGATAATTTATAGCCTGTAAGCCTAAAAAATGAGCAAAACCCTCAGCTTTCCAACGGTATAGTCAGTTTCTATTGTTTAGAGGGAACTTTTTTGAGAAAATCGAGTTTTTATGCAAAAAAAACGTGTGTTATTCAAGGAAATCGAGTGTTTTAGGGTGTTGACGACCTGACCATGACTTGGGGAGTTAGGTGTCGTTTTCTAGGTAATTTTTCACGCTGAATCGAATAGAGGCACTCCCGATTCATTTTGACCGATAAAAAATTGATTTTTCGATAAAAATATTGTTTTCTTGGACATATTCCATATTTCTTGGACATATGTGTCACTCCAGACGATATCTGCCCAAGGGATTGAGATAAAAAATCCAAAAAATTTTGAAATGTCAATAATATCAAAAGTAAGGCTGAGTTCGCTGGCCAGAATTTTCGGAGTACTCCAAGGGGTCAAATTTTGAAAATTTAGTTTCAAAAATCGCTTAAAAAACGTGTTTTTTGAGGTTTTTGGTGTGAAATGCCATCCTAAACATAGGAACATATGGTATATTCGGAATCAGCTTGAAATTTCCTATCAGAATCACCCATAAAATCGAAAAAAAATAAATAAAAAATTATTCTTTGCAAATTCGCTCATTACCTAACTCATGCTGCATGAATGGAACTTTTTTCTTTTGCTCATTCCGACCAAACCCCTCAGATTTTGGAGCTGAAAATTTCCACACTGGGATTTTCAGGGCGCTGAATCCGATTCTCAGGTCGAGAGCAGCAAATAGATACTCAAGTCTATTCCCTATTGTCTGTGTTAATCATAGTTTTATCAACTTCCCGACCCCAAAACGTATCAGCCATAGCAGCAGAAAAACGTGCAGAAAAAAGGTTTTTTGTTTTTTGCAGAACGCCGTCCAGTTAGGTATATAGCCATTGCACGACTGGGCCAATAATTAATTAAAAATAATAAAATTAGTGGGTATCTCACTATAAATAAAAAACCTGAGAAACAAATCTATAAGCAAGCCAAAAACTCTGCTTGCTAAATAAAGCTTTGCTGGTATCCTAAAAGTGGTGTCTTCGGAATTGATGAATATTCCAGGGTTTAGAAAAAATAGAAAATTTAGTTTCCCAGCAGTGATATTCCACTCTTGGTTGCTGGTGAATCTGCAAAAATAAGGATATTGGAAAACTTTGGATGTGAAAACGAAATTACAGCTTATTATTCCCCACTCATGAGGCTCTGGGAGGAAAATGAGAGTTGTACCTACCGGATTTAATCCCACTGCTGAGAGAGGCAAAATACAGTTAGAAAACAAGAAAACTCCAGTGCAGTAAAAATTGGTGAAATAGCGTCGTGCGGTGCTGTCCCACCACTTTTTTTCCTACCTACCGGAAGGAATTCAAGGAAAGTGTGGGTTGAATAAGGTCACGGCAAGGCACGAAGGGGGACTTCATGATTATGAAAAGAAGCAAGGAACAATCCAAGAGTAGTTTTTTTCTCTTTCTGGCTGTTATGTGCGAAAAGTTACGCCCATGGGGGTTATGGGACACATTTAAACGCGGGATTATATTTAATTCAAAACGATGAGAGGACGTGTTGCTGCGAACAAAGAGTAGGAGGGGGGAACGATGGAACACTAAGGGAAAACATTGTGTTTTTTTTTTATTCCTTCTGTCCAATAAGTATATTTTAGTACGTCTGGTTAGGTAAGGCTAAAAATTATGATATAGGAGGCATAGCCTTCATTAATCGTCACTACTTTTAAGGTACCATTGGTTAATATCGAAAGTACATGCTAGTAGAATTTAGTTCTCTAACCGAATAATGATACAAAGACAAGAAAGATAACAATTTTAAAGACTATTGCTTCCTCCCCAGTGGAGGTGCGGAAGCTATGTATTCAACTGCTGCTGGATAGAAACAGCTTTAGGATCTCTATGTGACCGGAGAAACAAATTGAAGCGATATGAGTATATATTGATACATTCTAGCTTTTGCAAATTGAATTCGTCCTTTTACAAAATGAATCAGTCCATTTACAAAATGAATTCGTCAATAAACGAATTCGTCCCTCTTCAAAATGAACTAGTCCTTTTACAAAATGAATTCGTCCTTTTACAAAATGAATTCGTCCTTCATAAAGAGGGTCCAAATCTTGAAGGTAATAAGGGCGGCGTCTGGGGCCCTGGAAAACGCTGGCGGTAGGCATGCGGTCTCTATGCAAGGGCGCGGAAATCTTCTGCATGTCATTCCTTATCTCCCGCACATCTTCTCAATGGAGCTCCCTTATCTTCGAATCCGTTATAGCCAAAATCATTCTCGCCCTCCAGTTGTTCACTATTGTTTCTTGCATACCTACCAAAAGTTGAAATGAGTGACTCGGGCAGTTCTTTCAATGACGTTAATCGGTTCATTAGCCTCTGCATTGAGATTAAAAAACCCTCTAAAAACCTTGTTATATACATTTGCTTTGTATGAATATCTTGCCAACTTTCTGTAAATTTCTTGTATCAATTATTCCTTGAAAACTTTGTAAATTTCTTCTATTACATTCTTCTTATTTATTAACTATGCAAAAAAATGCAATAAATTGTTATTCTTCGAGAAAAGGTATCTGCATATCATTTGGTCTGGTTGCCTTCAAGATTTGGCCCCTCTTCATGAAGAACGAATTCATTTTGTAAAAGGACGAATTCATTTTGAAAAAGGAATAATTCATTTTGAAAAAGGACGAATTCATTTCAAATAAGGACGAATTCAATTTGGAAAAGCTATATATTGATATGAGTATATTTATATTGGGAAATTGATTCAAGTTATTTCCAAATAAACATGTCGACGCAAGAAGTGAATAATGAATGTCGTCCGTCTTCCAATATCAAAATATGCACTTGCTTCTTGCGTTTCCAGTATTTTTCTAACAATTTTTATAAGAATAAAAAGTT
>JAEMON010000012.1:21094606-21112490 GCA_030264115.1 Lygus lineolaris
TCCATTTTAACATGATGATTTCTGCTCCCACGTGGAGTTTTTCGTCCTGATAACTAGTGTTCACTAGTCCTGGCAACTCGAATAACACAATATTAATGGGTTTTTTCCAATTTTTATTTCTCATGCGCGGACCCCATTATTATTGCGCAATCAGCCTCACCAACTCATACATAGTAGGTTGCACTTCTGTATCTATCATTATGCATTCAGATCGAAATCATCATTCAATATTCTAATGTGCAACACGTAGGGCTTGATACCATCCAAACCCATAAAAACGCTAAGAAGTGCCAATGTCTTTAACGAATGCAAGCGAATTCCCTCGGATTTATGGCCTCAGCAGTAAAAACCCACCGTGAAACGAGTCCCGCCTCTCACCCGTCCGATGAATCATAAAGTTTCGCGGGACTCGAACCCACCAACTTCTGACTTTTTAAGAGTACCGGGGGGGGGGGGGGGGGGGGGGGGGGGGTACCCCTGGAGAAACGGGTTCCCTTCCTCCCCTTCGCTCTATTATTTCGAAATAGCAGCCAAGTAAAAAACCATAGTTCTCTAAGAAGTAGTAGTGGGGAGTAATTCAGCTGAAAAAGTAGTGAAAATACCAGTGGTTACAGTGGAAGGCGAAAACTGGTTTACTACCGGCTGTATATCAGGCCTTCTCGAGATGCTAAATCGCTATACCAGAGCGGTGGAGAGGGATTAAATGTTATTTTGTTTTATTCCCTCGTCGTAATTAGGTTTTATGCTTCAAAAGCGGTGAAATTTATAGGGACTCCCGTAAGCCTATATTTAGTAAGGAGTTTTCCCTCTTTCCTCTCCTAGAGGAACCAAGTTTTAATAAGTTACCAGCAAAAGGGGTTGACGTGAAATAATGTTGCCGTTGTTTTTTATTAATTGCTCCCGCGTTTAGGCCAAAATGAAGTGGCTGCATCACTCGATATTTTCTTTGCTTGTTCAGTGATATCGTGAAAAATACATAACTACCACACAAAACTGCGAGGTCAAAAATTGTTTCCCTGATCAGTTGAGTCGAAAGTTCAACTCCTAGATCAGCTGAGTATGAAATTTAGTTAATTTGAAAATTATCAACTGGGGTGTGTTGAGGTGCCAGATCAGCTGAGTATAAAATTGAGCTCATTGATTAGCTATGTCGAAAATCGAGCTAGTAGATCACCTGAATATGAAATGAGCCTATCACATCTGCTGAGTGTGTCTTTCTACTCAAATAATCTTAGAGTTCTATTTCCGACACAGCTGATCTTAAAATTGGATCCTTATAACGAATATCATCAAAATTTCAGTCTAGTTTAACTGATAAAATTGCTTCGTTAAAACTGAGAAAATGCAGACCTAAAGATAAATTTTTATATCTCTCATGAAATAGTGGTTCAGTGTGGGTCTTGGTTTGACAAGGTCTCAAATGCAGCTTCAACCTTCGTTAGACCAAGTTCAAACTGCAAGACAGGGTAGACAGGGTTTCAATTGTTGCCTCGATCTTGGTTAGACGTGGATCGGTCCCGGTAACGTAAAGACATTCGTTTTAGATCAATATTGGCCAATTCCAATATTAAATAGCAATAATTTATTCAAAAACAGGTAGGATGGTTCGCAATATTCCAATGTTTACTCGGATTTCAATACGAAAAACATGGTACTGGAACTGGCTATTCAAGGAATCCCCCAAACCGTAGCCAATCATGGCTAATTTCGTTCAACAATGGCTCACCGATCGATCAGCCCACTCACGTATGATTGGTTATTGGTTAGTCTGTGCTCGATGTATTCCGAACGGGGTAACATTAACTGGGGAATTAGTTATTGATCAACTCGCACTACACCCCATTAACCCACGGGATTGTTACGGGTGTGTGGTTATTGAGGAAAATGGGAGGGGCAGGTATACTACACAAATGGTGATGTGGGTTGAGTCTGCGGAGTGAACTGCTGAACTGCAGCATTGAATTGTGTACCGATTCGTAGATCAAGAGTAAAATCTTTCGGTTTATTAGTATACTTAGCTACATTCCTGTTAAATTTCGTCCAAATACCTCGCATATTCATGCCCAGGTTTCTAATAATAAAACGCTGGAATCGACTTCGGTTGACTCCTGAAAGTTCTCCAAACCTTCCCTTACCTAATGGATATCCCGTGTTCAAATTTTGCAGATCGAAGGGTGGAATTGAACGCGCCTGATTCAATTTCAGGGACGCATATAGGCCTCATCGCCCCTCGAAATAACAGTTCGTGACCGGAATCCGAATCATTCCCCAAACAACCTGGGAAATCGCAAGGCAAAAAATAATACTAAAAGATGAATTTAATTATTACTTCGACCACCGAACGTAAAACGAAGCGACGAAACGATACCCTGTGCTTGGAACTTGGACCTCTAGTTGATTCGATAAGTGGAACAGAGCCATCGACACGTCTCCTACACGATCCCCACTTTGCTAACCCCATTTTTCGGGTTTTCCCCGAAAGTGGGGAACCTTCTGGACCGAAATCGTCCACATATAACCGAGTTGTAACTTTTTCCATCTAAGTTAAGTTTCCGGTTTCTCAAGGGTGTTCCCCCTTTTTCGACGTAGGAAAAGGAAAACCCCTTTGCTGGAATTACCGTTTTACTCTTCTTCTTTAAGCTCGTTCGTATCCTACTCAACTTGAATCTGAACTAGGCGGTTTGAAATTTGTCTCCTTTTCTTCCCCTTAAACACTTCCAGCTCTTGTGGGTTCTTTCATTCCTTCTTGTAAATTCTGTGTATTTTCGAGTTGAGACTTCTTATTCTCCTGAGTGGCAAAGGACGAGGTTCCACCGACTTTGATGTTTCATGAAACCAAATCAACTGCGACGATGTTGAACATGGATGCATAATATGCATTATGCAAATACATAGTATGTGTTATGCTCATCTTTTCTTTAAATACTTCAGAGGTTTAAAATCACATGAAACTTTCCTTTCCTGGATATTTTTACCGCAGGTTTTATACTTGCCCTTCATGATGTTCGTTGACATCAAGGAGACTGTTATGGGCTTTTCTAGCCTTCGGTAATAAAGGAATTGCTGGATGATTCCATCAGAGAAGGCAGGGGTTATGTAAGGTATTCATGAGAGTCAAATGAACAATATGGAAATTTTTTTAGATTCCAGGACGTCAGGTATTATGGTACTATAGCCCACAAAATGCAAGCCTCATTCTGAATGAAACTTTTGAAAAACGGCAGGACTTTTCCGTGCATTTGTGGTAGAAGCGTGAAAATGAACATTGAGAGGCTGAGTGAGTGCTGAAGAGAATGAGGAGGCTATTTCAAGATGGAACCCGATCAATTCACATGGTGGGTTTTGTGTGCAGCATTGAGAAACTGTTCTGCTTCTTTTGTTTCCTCGTCGTATCATCAACTGACTAATGAAGTCTGAATGACTAATTTCTGTGTTGTTGTTTTGACGGTGGTACTATAATACTTATATCCAATAAAACTATCCAACATCGGTGTTCCAGTTCTGGTGATGATCCTTTCTTAATTTTTCCCTTAAATGAGGCGATTCTCCTCATTTAATCTCCGTTTTATCTCTCATTTTGTTAGTACTTACTGTAAAATCAAGTGATGTCAATCATCATCCAGATTATTAAAAAAATTATCAGATTACAAAGACGTTTTCATGCATTTTCCAAACGTTCGTGCTCAGAACTGATTAATGAAGACAGTCATAATGTGAATGAAGGTCGAGCTTTCCATGACCGTTATCAAACGCCCTAAAAGAGTGAAATCACTCTCGAATGACATTATACGATAAAACTTGTGAGAAACGGGCTTCCTTCTCCGGAAATAAGCTGTAAACCATACTTGGAACGTTTTGTTTGTCACAACGTTTCGATAAAAACCGCCCTGCAGGGGTCAATCCGAGATAAAGACCTCGCGAGCTTCGTACGCTGTTTTTATCAAGCATAGTCATATCAATTATTCCGCACCAACACAAGGGGACATAAATTCGTCGTTCTGAACGTTGTTTGTTGATAACCAAGCGTGATAATTTGAACGGGAAACACGCTAAGTAGATTTCTTCATGCCCTACACTGTAGGTGCTTTTATCCTCTATAATTCGTCGTAGAAGAGTGCGTTTTAATGCCTATAAGAATAATTTCTCTCCGATATCGCCGATTTCATTATTGGAAGAATTAGGGGGAGTTCGTTAGCTCGACAAAGGATTCCACCAAGAGCCCGTGATGGTTAGAGATGTTGGGAATTTCTCTCAATACTGGGTATTATTGAATCGATACTGTGCTTCAGATTCAGAACCAAACTATTCTGACGATGATTATTATTCGATACCGACACTGTTATCAATACTGGTCTTTTGATAGGTATCTGACGTGTTGATTTGATACTGAGAACTAGTGTTGAAGAGCGGGTAGCACCATGGAAGTTTAGGAAGATCGCCCAATGGAACTTCTTCCTACTTCCATGGATAACACCTAATATCCTCAATATATGGAAGTTCTTTCTACTTCCATGAGTAACTTGGTTTCTTCCTACTTCCATGGATAACGTGTGCCTAATATCCACAAATACGGAACTTCTTCCTACTTCCATGGATAACGCGTGCCCAATATCCAAAAATATGGAACTTCTTCTTATTTCCATGAATAACATCTAATATCCACAAATATGGAACTTCTTCCTATTGCCATGAGTAACTTGGGTTCTTCCTACTTCCGTGGATAACGCGTGCCTAATATACACAAATACGGAACTTCTTCCTACTTCCATGGATAACACCTAAAATCCACAAATATGGAACTTCTTCCTACTGCCATGAGTAACTTGGGTTCTTCCTACTTCCATGGATAACGCGTGCCCAATATCCAAAAATATGGAACTTCTTCTTATTTCCATGAATAACACCTAAAATCCACAAATATGGAACTTCTTCCTAATTCCATGGATAACACCTAATATCCACAAATATGGAACTTCTTCCTACTTCCATGAGTAACTTGGGTTCTTCCTTCTTCCATGGATAACGCGTGCCCAAAATCCAAAAATATAGAACTTCTTCTTATTTCCATGAATAACACCTAAAATCCACAAATATGGAACTTCTTCCTACTTCCATGGATAACACCTAATATCCACAAATATGGAATTTATTCCTACTTCCATAAGTAACTTGGGTTCTTCCTACTTCCATGGATAACGCGTGCCTAATATCCACAAATACGGAACTTCTTCTTACTTCCATGGATAACACCTAATATCCACAAATATGGAAGTTCTTCCTACTTCCATGGTCAACGCGTGCCTAATATCCACAAATATGGAACTTCTTCCTACTCCCATGGATAACACCTAAACTCTGCAAATATGAAAGTTCTTCCTACTTCCATGAGTAACTTATGTAAGGGTTCATTCATCCAGGGTAAAAAGGGCTAACTCCATTTATCTTGATAGCAGATAATTTTTCTTAAATAGATTACATTTCAATTTGATATTAATTTACTGTTAACTAGTTTGTTACCCCTTTTGTAACACACTTGACTGAGGGGGGTAATTGAGTTACCCCACACGAATTTTAAAGAGGTGTTGTGAGAGGTAGCAGGAATTACCTCATGCCATATTGGAGTAGCAAATTATAGGAATATGTGCGAGTAATTTTGTGTAGAAAATAAATCTTGTAAATGTGTGGAAGCGAAATCGGTTGCCAACCATCGATTTGGAACATCGTTCCTCAATCGAAAGCTTTTTTGATTTCAGATTGATTGCACCAATTAATCTGGTGAAGAAATTCAATTTTTCAAAAAAATCTATTTTTCAATAAACTTATTTAACATTTTTTACTTAATAAAAAAAAATTGTGAATGCTTTGGTAGTTTGGGATTTCACCTATCAAAATTCGGTACGTTTTTATTTATTTCAAATGCAATTGTATTTTTTTACAAAAATTATGGAACTTTCAATGAGTGCATGAAAAATAAAATCATAACGGTGTGGTCATTCAAGAATTTAAAAACTTGCTTTGGTTTGGATTTTTTGAACTTTTTTTTTCAATCAATTTGAAGACAAAAATCGATTTCGGGCTGAAAACCGGAACAATTAATCGATGGTGAACAAATCGAAAATTGGAGGTTAATAATCCATTCAAACGAGAATCGATTTGCATCCCTACTTTTTATTTAACCAAACTTCCTGTTACCTATTATACTTGCTTGAAGTAATGCGCTTGCATTTTATTGAATACCGAGGAACCTATTGAGGAAAATGAAAAACCTGTAGCTTGAGAAAGCCTACTGAGAGCACTTTGGCAGCATCTTGGTCCAAAATGGACTTACTGGTCATGAGACCATAAAAACTTTGATTACCTTGTAGTTGTCTGCCCACCAATGACTTGCAAGAGCAGCCACTGCAAACGTGCAGTGCAGACGAACAGTGACACACTGAGTTACGAGTTTTCCGGTGAGAAAGAAGATGAATCATCCTTCAATACTTCATACGTCATACACACCCCTTACAGTTGGTACCTATCTACATAATATTACATTCAAGTTGGTAAGCTATACTTGATCGACATCATGGAGTTCTGGAAAATCCTAGAACTTCAATGAAGAATTGAGTCCTAGAAGAATTTCCTGCATCTAGACCTTTTGCAGTTGGGTCGATAAAGAAAATTGGCTTCAGTCTGATAATTTGCTGGCTGCTGTTGTTGTTCAATTTTACTTATGAATCGATACATCAATAATTCATGTTGCGGACACCGGTCGTTCGACTCACACCTTTTGTAGTTCTTGGCATTTTGATTACTGTCTGTTCTAATTTACGCCTTCTTGACCTGCCGCAGTGTTTACATTAAACGGGCTATCCCGGGAATGTCCTTTACCTACCACGATAAAGGGATGAACTCTTTAAACGAATATATTTTATTCATTCTCAAAAAGGAGTTTGAGAGCCGTCCAATTGGACTATTGGGTGAACCATTAAAACTATTAGCCACTATTAGAACCACCTACCCCCCCTATTTCGGTTCCTCGGTAGACATACGTATTTGTGTTACTTTCTTTACAAATTATTGATATTGTGAACTTTTTAGAGTGATTGTTTTTGAAACAAACTCTCTACTTATACAAGGAAGATGTGTTTTCGATACTTTATCGTTAAACCTACACAAAATGGGCGGATTTATCATATTTCACTCCAGATCTACATGTGTATAGGAGTTTTACCACATTAAGCAAAACTGGCAAGGAAGCCCATTGTAATTAATACAAAGGTCCCTAGCAACCAACCAAATAGTACGTATCTCACAATGCAAATCACCCTATATGGGCCAGACATCAAAGGTTCAAAGAGGGTGGTACCCTGTATTACATGCCAATTTGATGAAACTTGAGGTGGTTCTTCGTTATGGTCCATATTGGCCAATTTGTCACGGGGTGGGGAGGGGGCTGAAGGGGGAAAGGGGTGTTGCTAAACGAAGAAAATTGAATGCAGGTACCGTAATACCATGCATATGTTGCAATATTATTATACAACAATATGGAACATATAGAGGGAAAACCATCTTTTAGCGAATTGTCGAAGAAAATGAAGCTGTTGCAATGGCTTCAACATTTGAATAATGCAAATTTTTGAGAATTTTCTCAGTGGAAGTCCAATTCAGACCATTCTAAAACGGTTCCTGAAGCTTAACACTTTTTGATTGTATTTATTTATATATATGTGTCACTCCAGACGATATCTGACCGAGGAATCGAGCTAAAAATCCGAAAAATTTTCAAAATGTCAATAATACCAAAAGAAAGGATGAGTTCGTTGGCCAGAGTTTTTGGAGTACTCCAAGGTTCAAATATTGAAAATTTCGAGTAAAAAAAAAGCAAAAAACGGGTTTTTTGAGATTTTTTGTGTGAATTACCATCATAAACATAGGAACATATATTGTATATTCGGAATCAGCGTGAAATTTCCTATAAGAATCACCCAACAAGTCGGTTAAAATGGTTCTTTGAAAATTCGCTCATCAATTCATGCTGCATGAATGGGACTTTTTTGCGATATTTTCCCAATTTCGGAAATTTCGCTCTTTTTTGAAGCTACGTACCTCGGTGAATATGAAGTACAAAAGCGAATAGAGTGATCTAAGTCGTAAGACGCGGAGGAAACGAGTTGTAGACGAAAAACGGAAAAGAGTGACAAAAAATCGCGGTTTTTCCGGCCCCCTCCAAGTTTCCTCGAGGATTTTTTGTTGGATGAATATTGGGTGGAGTGCTACTGGACCATAACGAACAACCACCTCAAGTTTCATCAAATTGGCATTTTATCGAGTGTAAAAGTAGGTGCATAACGACAAGCCTAATAATGGGCATTTGTGAAGAATGAGCCGTTGTTAGTGATAGCCTCCCACCAACTCGCGGATTATTTTCTCATCATCGTAATATAGGTTTTCAATTTGGACGTGATATACCTATATTTTTATCTTCTGGCATGTATTACCTACAAACGAAGTGTCTAAAGAACGAATAATTTGCAGTAAAAATTCATTCCGCATTGACAAATTCCAATTTTATCACTATCCCTATCATTTCAGCTCAGTAAATAAATAACCCACAAAACCCGAATACATTCCAATTTTCATGGCTGTATTTTCTGTCAATATTTTTTTCTACGAATCGTGGTTCGGAAAAATGATTTAAAAGAGAAACCAATGGAATTGCGTATTTCCTACCATTCTGCACACATTAACAGTTGCCGGCGTGTCCTTAATCGAGGAGGATGTTGTGCAGCACGACGGTCGTTCATTCAGGAGGAAATCGGAAACTGATTTTCTCAGCCCCCATCTGGCCCAACAATGCCTGATAATCCGATAATACAATTTTCTTCTTCCGTTATCGTTTTAAATCTATATCCCTCATTCCACCCTAACCTGCCTCTCTCAAATTTACGGGAGAATTATCGAATTACCGGAGCTCGACCACCCGAGAAAAAGTTGATAGAATGAGATAGAACGTTTTTAGAGGGAGGAGAGGGGTTGAACAAGTTAATTAATATCGCCAATCGTTAAAAACGTTATCTCGTGGCTCCCTATTAGCCTTTTAATTAACTGAAATGAAGGTAATCTATCAACCCACCGCTCAAATTGTTTCGTGCTAGACTTTGTCCTTTTCCTAACGTCATAATCTGAATGACTGATGAAAACAAACAGACTATGATCACAACAATTGAGGAGACTCAAAATAGACTCAAAAACGTCGTATTGAAAAAAGTGGACCTCCAAGTTTCAAGACACACACCCTAAAGTATCGTTGAGTTTCATTATTCTCAAATCTTTTCTTTTCTAATCAATCATTAATCTACCTTGAATACCGCTAACGAATAGACAATTAAATTTAATGGAACAGAGAAATAATTGCAAATGTGATGGTGAGAGCTATTGTGTATGAAAGATTATTCTCACATAAATTGTTCCCCCTTAGAAGGGCTTGTATACAACCTAAAAGGAATTATGTGGTCCTTCTGGTCCTAAAAGCCCTCTTTGAGGAAAATCAGTGGGAAGGAATTTATGTCCACCAATAGTACAAGAAAGTGATTTTGAGCTGTCCTTTATTAACGATATGTTGTATATTATGTTCAAATAAATTTACTATCACTCTAATGGTGGATTTCACCATGTTCGAGTTAAAGTCCGAGATAGCTAACTCTCAGAGTCAAGGGAATCTCCGAGTTAGCGTCAGTTCAATTTCACCATCTCTTCAACGGTGGGAGTTAGTTATCCCTAGGTTAGCTTCGCAATGGTTGGCCCTAGACGGGATATCCCCCCATGACCCCGCAAATGCCGCGCCTTGTTTGGTGTTGAGCTTCCAGTGCAGTCGAATTTAAATTTATTACTTAGTTAATTTCGCCGTTCGCCACCGAGTTTTCGCAATGGATTCACCAAAAAGGAACAGAAATGTGAATTTCTCCAAAGCGGAAGAGGAGTAGTTAGTGGAACAAGTGATGAAAAGGAAAGAGGTGATTGAAAATAAGAAGACTGATGAGGTTATGTGGAAGGAAAAGGAGGCGATTTGGAAAGATTTGACTTCCGAATTTAATAGTTTCGGCCTTATTGTTCTTAGAACAACTGAACAACTTCAATTAAAATACAAAGCCTTAAAAAGTATTACTTTCATTTATATGTAATAGAATAATAAATCGAAACTCCGTCCGTCCGCAGTAAGTACAAGCAACTTTTCCCATTTAAGAATTGACGTAGAAAGTAAATAATATTCTGATCAAAAATCCTGTTCCACTCGAGGTTTATCCCACAAACTTTTCATAACTGTAGGTAAATTTGAAGTCAGATTTTAGCATGGAACATTTTGGTGATAGTTTATAGCTGAATTCATATTATTCATAAAAGACGTATTTTTAAACATCCATCAAATTAATCGGATGGATTAGTGATATGGACAGAAGTCATCTATTGAAGAAATAATAAACCGTTGTGGAAGGATTTTGCAGCTGGATGATAATCTCCAGCTGATCGTCATCATCCTCGAACGTTCTACGATATGCCATTCTCGAAATTTTACGCGGAATTCGTATCGCAAATAAAACAACAAAATGGCCGAAAACTGACAGCTATTTTCATATATCACGCGCTAACTCTCAGAGTTAGCGTTATTCCATGGATGAAGTAGGGAATAAAATCTGGGAGTTAGCTAGCTCGGTAGCCCTAGGGTTAACGCTAACTCGGGGTGGTGAAACGCATTTTTGTCGCTATCTTCGAGTTACCAGTAACTCGAACCTTAACTCGAGGTGGTGAAATCCACCATAAATGAATCAGGATTGTCAACATTCACCAAACTTTTTTTTCAGACATGGTCAAGTCTAGTCTAGTATTATAAAACCCTATATTATGTACGAGCATAAATCACTGGATTTCCTACGAAAATCCACTTTTTTTGCATTAAACTTGGTTTCGCTCCCCTGATTGGCGCTGTATAAAATACAAACTAACCCCACCGTCGGAAAGATGGGATTCTGAGAAAGCCCTTCTTCTAATGCGTGAGGTTGATCACACATTTTTTGGTGACGTATGAATATTTGAAGGAAAAACTATTGATTTTTCGATTTGAGAAAATATATGTATGGGTATATATAATAAATATAATATATATATTTTTTTTTCATTTCAATTTTTCGCCCTTTTAATCCACTGTGAAAATGTCAATAATGCGTTAGGGAGATCGGAAATTACGTTTCTTATTTTCAATTTCGTTCTGTAGTTACTTACCTATGTGAGGACTTAAGGCCATTTTAAGGTCACAAGGTCGAAAACACGAAACAAATTTTTAAACTGAAAATACTCTCGGAAGCGAAGGGTTAAAAAATCTCTAGGTATGCAGAACTATTTGTTGGAAATCAGTTGTAGAATCGATCCCTAAGTTTCTCGGTGTTTCAAGTGGATCACCAGCATGAGTAGGTAGGTACTGTCTTGGTCATATTCAAGTGAACCGTAGAATGTTTACCCACACTACCTCTCCGACTGGTATTTTTAAGAAAACTCTCCCAAGAAGCGAAGTAACGATCGAAAAATTCCCTATATTATGTATTGGCTCTTATCTGACTAACCCATATATTTCGGCATTATGGTGTCGATAATGCTTTTTCTTTGACCTTCCCTCCATGCGCATACCACATCCCGTTGCTACGCCAGATTTTCCGACGACACTATCAGTTTTTGTATACGATAAATGGGAATACCGCCTTCGCTGTTGGATTCCGCCTATCCTGGGAACAGTTTACCACACAATATGGTTCTAGCCCTTGAAGTATCCACCTAGTTGTTGCCTGGGGTAAGTTTCGCAGTTTTTAGTTTGTTATTGACGAAAAATCGTGATGCTGTGGTTGTTGACATGAAAAAAACACGGACGAAAATTACACTTATGGACTATGTTAACCAACTTATACGAATAAATACATAATTATGTCAACTTATAAGGACCAACAACAACTACAATATAATTCAGTACCATTTATCATGCAGCATGAGTTAATGAGTAGTTTCAAAGTAAGTTCAAGTAAGTTTCAAAATTTGACCCCTTGGAGTACTTGTAAGGGCCAACGAACTCATCCTTTCTCTTGATATTATTGACATTTTGAATTCTTTTTGGATTTATTAGGTATCTCGATTCGATATATATATTTAAAAAGTGTTAAATTCCAGGAATCGTTATAGAATTTTCTGAAACGGATTTCCACGAAGAAAATTTTCAAAAATTCGCATTACTAAAATTTTGAAGCCATTGCAATAGCTTCATTTTATTCCAAAATTCGCTAATTATGAGGGATATATTGCAATAGTAGGTTCATAGTATATTATTTTATGAAGCTTCAGTGAGGATTTGTGGACCACGGGTCGAGTGCAATTTAAATAATACCTACTTATTGTCATGCTGAGAATGCGTATTGCCGAGTATTTTGTCCTCGGTACAAATTAAGTAGTCGTTTCTCTGTAGTTTTCACTTGTTTTTCCATGGTGAAAAAAAGTCGCATCTCCCTCGAAACAGACATTTCAGAGCAAAGAGGCTCGTGCCGAAGGAAATAACTTCCCATTAAAATTTAATCCCAGGCACCCTCTGTGACATCCCTCCGCTGACTACATTTGTGTGTATAATTGCTAGATTGGGGAAGGCGATAGGAGGGGTAAGTCGTAAGGTTCGGAGGGGACCAATTAAGATGGTATGGGGATAAGCCGCCGCAGCGCTAGTGGAAGGGAAGGGGCGTGTGTCAACGTCAGGGTTGATATATAAAGGGGTAGGTCTGTCAGTGTGATAGATTGTGTAAGTGTGGCTCCACACAGGTGTCCCCGGTCCCTGCTAGCTACTAATCCTCTTCCCTCCAGCCCAACCAGGGCCCCATCTCACCCCTTTTGCGGCAGGCGAAATAAACAATTGTTTGGGAATTTATAGTCGACGGGAGGTTGTATATTGTAAAGGGAAGGGTTCAGGGGGTGGATTTCTGGTGTGAGTGCCGGGAAGCCGGCGGCGTAATTCTCCCGGAAAGGCTTCTGAGCCTCGCATTATGAACGCGACAGCATTATACCTTCGGACAGCTTGGCAGATGGTCGCGGCCTTCACTCTTGCTAAATGTGACCTGACTTTGGAGGAGTGGAACTTGATGCAACGTTTGGCATTCCTTTACGACCCTTGTCACAACAACTACCTGATGTCCCAAATCGTAGCTTGAGCTTGGAACAATGGTACTTTCCGGTGGCAAATCCTTAGCATGAAATTGGACACACTAGATCAAGGATTAAACGGCCGACTGCCTTATCTGGTGGAATAAACCGGTTCCCGTGAGATCACCGAAGTTAAGCTTTCAGCGCCGTGGTTAGTACTTGGATGGGTGACCGCGTGAGTGGCTGGGACCACACATCTCAGTATTTTCACGTCGGGCCGTCGGCGAACCCCTCTCCACTCAAGGGGGCGAGGCAATGAGTAGCCATGAGCGAAATCATCTAAACAAATTCTGACCCACCCTTTGGAGGTCAGCTGATGACGTCCGCGGCGCCAGGAGTGGCAGACGGACGAAAATCCAGCCTGAAATGGTTGCTCACTTTACTGTTTTTACTTTTTACTTAGATCAACGATTAATCGGCTCAGAAAATATTGACTCTACGAGGACTGGCCAAGGTTTACATACGACTTTCGAACAAGTGTGCGTGATTGCTGAACTGAATGCATCCAAATTATGAGCGAAGTTACTGAACAGTTTCTGTTCCAACCACTCCTTACTGAGAGAGTAGATGGGATATCGAAAGCTGAATATCGATATCAGTACCGATATCAATATGGAAAGAATGGTGTCGATACCGATGGAATAACTGCTTCATATAATATCGATATCAGCCGATATCGATATCGCTAATAATATCCTTGTATACGAACTAAATCACTAGCGACGAAGTTGTGGAAACCCATTTCAATAAAAAGAAAACGGAGTCAAATAGAAAAACGTTGTCTATTTCCACGAAAATAGTGAGTTACAAAGTTAAATCGATTTCGACGGTTAGGCCATCATCAGTAGGTAACAAACAATAACTGAAGGTACATCAGAAAGAGCACAGCTTATATAGTCACAGGAGAAAGGGAACTTTAATCCCATTGGTCGACAAAAGTGAAGGGGCCGAGAAGAATACCCAATCACGTACAAGCAAAGTGAAAGGGTTGGAAGGGAACCTGAATCCTAATGGCTGAGAGAGCAATCGATTTAACTTTGTAACTCATTATTTTCGTGGAAATAGACAACGTTTTTCTATTCAACTCCGTTTTCTTTTTATATCCTTGTATGTTGGTTCAGCTTCATCATCATCATAGTTCAAATTATGAAACGATATTGTTTCACCTGCTCTTCTTCGATTCTGTTACTGCAGTATCTACCAAGAGCTTCACATCAAACATACCAATTTCTCACCATTTTTGTATAGGTACATCTAGATAATTATTTATGGCATTCAATATTACTAAATGTGACGATTTAAATTTGATACAATACTTGTCATTTCTTCAAGATACTACAAAGTGGTAGAAATCATGCCATAGCTCGGATAACAGTAGCATTGGTAGGAGTCTGAGTACCTACCCGCTGAGGTGACAGGTTGTAGAAAGCAAAGGAGATTAGGATTCTCAATCTAAAATTCGATGGAATACAAACTAAACATTTTTAATCAAATTGACTAGTTTGAGTTTCATAGTTCATCTTGGAGCAGGAACGTTTGCTGAAAATTTGGAGTCTCTGAGACCCGCTTACTAATAAACATAACATGTGACTGTAACGGTGAAATATTCTCATTCTGCTACAGAAACCTCTTCAAAAAATACCGGCCATCAAGATACTTGAAGTTACATTGTTACTTGAAGTTTTAAAAATTAACTTGATGGTTGAAAGTTTTGGCTCTTAAATTATTATGGTTAAGAACTCATACAATACTCAGTTCGAATGAAGATTCTCCAGCCACGTTGAGACGCGTACGAAAATTAGACAGAGCCAAGCAATCATTTCCTTAATTCCTGCATCATAGAAATAATTCCCGAATATTGCTGGTCTTTTGACAAACCCATACCTATCATATTCAGGTACCTACTTACCTTCTTGGGAATCAGAAGTAATGTGTTTTAATTGTATGACGACTTGTTACAACAACGATATCTACCTTATTTGTCCATTATTGTTACCAATAAAAGCACAAGAACGTGTAGTGTATTGCTGTGACACTCATTCTTAGCTAAATCCCGTTGTCACACCAAGCATGCTGACGTCATAGTTGTTGTTGAACCAGCGTTACTTATCTCTGTCATTCTTTTTCGGTGGAAACTTGAAAAAAAAAATTCCTTGCTTCCTGTGCTCCGTTGTTGCTTTGATTTCGTTATTTCATTTCAATTTATATGTTTTGTATTCGGATTTATTAAATGTATGCATGTTGCTGGTAATAGTAACCGATAAAATATTTGAAACAGCTACTCTTTTTGTTATATTTGAAAATTGTTTTATTTGTGTAGTCGAAATGGTATTTTCTTCTCGGTTGTAACGGTGACAGGAGAAATTTTCGAAAATAAATCAGTAAGTATTTGACAGAATTTTTGTTTTGCCCCTTTCAGTTGTTTTTCTTAATAGGAAATTCCTTTTGTTTCTTCTCAACTAATTCGTTCCTTATTCAACCTTCGTTTCATCCTTGTCAAACCCCGTTCCGCAACACTACTTTGGGCAGCTAGATTCCAAGAGCGAAGTTTTCGTTTTAACATTTATTTATTGTAAGGACTGCAGGCTGTTTTCAGGATTTATCTGATTTGCCGGCCCTAATGGATTATTTTAGAGTCCGTAACTTTGTCGGTTTCTTCAACCCAAACCTTCTCTTTACCATTTTGCCTTTTATTTTGCAATCCTCATCCCTTTCCCACTGTCGCCCCACAGTTTCTCCTCCCTTGCAAACATGGGGAAGCCATACCGCTTACTCTTACAACCCCCCCATAAAACGTAAAGCCACCTTAAACACTGCGCGATACATTTTTGCCAATTCAATGCTGCAGACATTTTATAAATATTTCATATATTTGATTTCAGATAAATCGGTCACTGAATCTTGTTAACGAAATCGCAAAAATTGCGTAAGTTGCGTGCATTTTTATTTTCCTTTATTTTTCCTCCATTTTGAACTCCTTTTAAAAATTCTTCGAATATTTTAACATTTCTCTTACTTTTAATTTAATTTTTTCATAGTGTTGGTGGGACTATCATTCAGCATTATTTGTAATATAAATAGAATTTATATACCTTTGAATCTTTACTTAGAATATTGGATTATTTTTTGGTCTCTTTTCCTTCCTTGTTCAATTCTTATTTACAATTTTATCTAGGACTTTGAATTCTACTAAATGCATATTTCGTTTAAACACCTGTAATGTTAAATTATTCTCATTCTATAAATTGTTGTTTTTTTCATTCCATTTCTGGTTTAATGATGTACATTTCTAGCACTTTTCATCATAGTTATTTTGTAGTCAACGAAATAATAAATAGAGACGCAAATTCGATTATAACATGGATCGGCCGTTTATTTGATGTTCTGATTGATTTCGATGCTTTCCGCAAGCTTTTTGAACAAAACCCCTGTACAAAAAATACGAATCCTTTCTATTGAGTATACTTTAAACTCCAGACTTTTCAAATCCTGTTTTTCAACCCCCACTCTTTTTTTTTGCACGTTCTCCAAAAATCTATCTTCAACCGAAAATCAACCCTATCCACTTTATCAACGTTTCACCCCCTCCAACGTCACCTCGAATTGACCGTTTCGACAAATGTGGTACACAGTAAAAGAAAAAGGAACAATAAAATTAAGAAGCAGGTAGGTTATTATTGCGTTGCACGCTATTTCGTTTCATTTTCTTTGTTATAATGTATTTTTCTGAATTTTCTTACTGTCATTCTCGGCATGGGCGATTTAATGTGATCGGAATTTCCACTTTAAAATTATCTTCTCATTGTACTTTGTCAAAATAATTCCATCCTTCAGGTTTTTCAAACTTGAAAAAAAAAAAAAAATCATTTATTGTTGTGTATTATTACAACTCTGATTATTCGTTCTATCAATATCAATCAGCATGGTGTGGCTATTACCTACTCCAATCGTATCTTTGCATGGAATAAGCCACTTCTACAAGTTTTGATGCAAAACAATTTTGAATAAATTATTTTTTATCACCAATTCCCAGTGTGGATTACTTTTCTATCGGTGTTTCCTGCAACATTTTACACTTAGTTCGTAAGACAAAAACGTATAATTATTACATTGATTAGGTGAGTTTTTGTTCGTCAAATCGAGTTTCAACTCCAATTATGGAGGCAATTATCTGGTGTGAGTCTTCGGGGTGCAACATGGAGGGAGAAGAAAGGGACTGAAGACTCCGCCTCTTCGGGGCACAAGATCCGAATAGCCAGTGGGATTGCGATGTCTGACAGTATCGATGTTTGAGTATCGATTCATACTGTCGTTGGCTTTGGCTTATCACTTTCTTGTTGGAGAATACCCCCTCCGTCTCGATTTTCGGCTACGCTTCTCGGGGATTACTTGCTTCAAAAACTCCCATTGGCTGATGGTGATATGCGCACTCTATTTCCCGTTTAGAGTTAAGCTCTTTGCTTCCCCCCTATACTACAACTTGTATCACATTTATTACACAAGACTCTCTCCACTCACAAAAACATGTTCCATATTGTAAGGAATCAAGTGTTTTTGAACGCAGGAATGCACGGTTTATATTAGACACAAGACAAATTTATTCTCCCCATTCTGAGTGAACATACTTAACCTACAAGCGTTCGCGCGGACGGTCAAGTGACCGTCATCTTCGTAA
>JAEMON010000012.1:21156976-21174821 GCA_030264115.1 Lygus lineolaris
TAGTTTATGTGCCAAAGCAAAGACATAAAATGTCAATAAGGAAAATTCAGGTACTATAATGTTGTTAGCACCGAAATCTCGTTACAGTCACCTTGAGCAACTCTTATAACTGCTGACAGTCAAAAGTAACCACCGTCATGGCACACGTTGAATATTTCATTCCACTAATAATAAATTAATACAAATTTATTGATTCAATGAGCTATTAACAGACAAAGAACTAATCACTTCCAACTTTTTAAAAGAAATTTTGATGGTTTTATTAGCTATGTCTATTAAACCCGATACGAATTACTTGATAGTCTACGCTTACAGGTAGTTTTCTTGTTGATTCCGAAAAATCTTACTAGATAATAGTGTTTTTCCGTAAAATCACGAAACTAAACAAATCTCAGCTGTAGAAATCGGCCTTAAATATTCAAGATAGGCCAAGTTTCGAAAATGTCAATGAATATCCCTTCTAGAGCGATCTAAATCAGATTCTGAAGCACCCTGAAACCAATACTGAATAAAAGTTGTTGTGCCTAAAAAAAATGTTATTGGAAATCCGGAAATATTCATTCGGGATTCGTTATGCCACAACTCAAGAGAGGCTCGCTTCTCACGTACCTACCTACTTACCTACGTTTCTTTCGTTGCTTATTTATATTTTTATGCACGAAATAGGTATTGTAAATTAAGTTTCAAAATTAGATGAAAATAAATATTATATTCAGGGTGTTACACCTATGTGACTGAAACAGCCAAATTTCACAGGTCATTTCCAACAAAAAGTGTATCCTGGAGTTTTTTTCTCCCCCCCTTATTTCATGATTTTTTTTCAATTTGATTTTGTTTTTTCTTTAGACCTTCCATCACTATAACAGCCATAAATCCCTTGATTTACAGTGTAAAATTGAAATTAAATATACGATTGGGAAGACCGTTAAATTTTTTTATTTCCTTGATGGAAAATCAAAGTTTTTTCAGTAGACGAAACGGGTAAAAATGAATATGAAGAGTAAAAATGGTCAAATCTTGAAAATCACCACTTTTTTCTATCGCTCATAGGTGCCAGTCCTCTAGCATGTGATTTTTTGCCTGTAAGCCTGAAATTTGCTCTCATTTGTTAGTGATCGGCAATCTATCAACTCATATTTTAGTAATCTTTGTGTTGATTGAATTTTCCCAAATAATTACTGCTCATATTCACCTCAACTTGTCCACTAGCTGAACTGGATGTTCTGTTATGCTCAAAAATGCACTATTTGTATCGAAAAATCAATTTTTCATCAGTCAACACGAATTGGGAGTTCAGATTGGGGGGGATGGGGGTTCGATTCAGCGTGAAAAATTACCTGGAAAACGATACTAAACTCCTCCGTTCATGGTCAGGTCGTCAACACTCTAAAACGCTCGATTCCCTTGAAAAACCCACGTTTTTTTTTTTTTTTTTTTTTAATTCAAACACGATTTTCTCCATTAATTAGTGCACCAAAATTGAAATATACCACACCGTTAAAAAGCTGTAAATTTGGCGCAGCTTTCAGGCTTACAGTCAAAAGTCGTTGTACAAAAAGGTATCTTCAGCCTGGTTCAGTTATTCCGGATGAATAAATTCATTTTGAGGTTTTTCAAAATCTTAATTGGATGAATTCATTGAGTTAGATTGGAATCACCGATCGATCTTCGAAAGGAATTTAGTCACATATCCTACCAGTCATTGAGAATTTATTACGGAACCTCATTGCTTAATGGGAGTGAATGCATCTATTGATAGGGAAATATAGGTACTGTGTTCTATATAGGTACGTATATGGTCGTTATATGCGGTCATTTATTGGGGGGGATAACATTGGCAATTTGATACTGTCCAATCACACTGAAACCGTATTGATTGCACTCTTGGGTTTGCATCTCTGGTGTCGACAGGTGCCCAATTCAATTACGAATCCAGCGCAGTTTTGCGTTTAATCAACGAGGGAGTATAAAAGCTCTTCATAGGCCCTCGAATGAAACAAGAATTATGTATAAGGCAGAATTGGCTTTCAGCGGTAATTGAGTTTTGAAAGAATCACGTTTTCCACCTACCCAACGGTTTCCACCTATCCAACATGTCCTATTGCTATTTGTAGCTACAGGCTACACACGTCTTTAGAATAGACTTTGATTCCATTTCGAAACCATATCAGATGCCGTACAATCAACATTTCATAACCTCTTTCTACAGAAACAGTTCTATTCCCGTGAAATTAAAGGGAGAGCTAGTGTTCACCGAGCTTTCAAAGAGTGTTTCCACTCTTCAAAAACTGGGAAAGTCCTATCACATTTAATTATTGCAACTGGTACAAAACTTCAGGTAGGCAGAACATATCTTTAAATTAGTCTCCATGAAAATTTATTTTTAGAGTTTCAGAAGTTCAAGGTTATTGCTTATACCTGTATCAGTTTTTATATGTGTTATACCTGTTTATATTTGTTGTATTTATATATGTTTTTATATGTGTTATGCCTGTAAAGTTTTAAAGTGTCAGTCGAAGGATATTCATTCCTAAGAAGGATCTGAAAAGATCACATAAATATGCAATAAAGACTCAATAACCGAATTTAAAAACAAAATGAGTCTTTCCATTTGTGACAATTTCAACCGATTGTTAAGCAGTTTTTGATTTACTAAAATCTCATCAGAATTTTATGTGGTATATTCTTACTCTATTCTCACAGTATTGTTCGCACTGTTTCCGAAAATACCACAAAATGTTTCTATAGGTACTTGAAACGGTTTTACCATGATTTCCACTCAAAACCTTAAAATAAGACTTACCTATCCGACAGCTAGCTTATCAACATTTCTGTGCCTACAGCCGGACTTTATTGACCGACTCCTAAAAAAGGAGGAGGTCTTTCAGTGACTTTTTTTCTTGACCGACAGTGTGTGTTTAAAACTTGCTAGAAGTTATAACATTGATTTTTCCATGGAACTTTCTTATGTTACAGGCTCTCACGAGCGGACAGTTCCCCTACGCTTATGGTCAGCAGCTCGGCTATTGGTACCCGCAGAGCTACCCAGCAGCGGCGGCGGCGACCGCACAGATGCAAGGTCAATTTTTACAAGGGATGCAAGGCTACACGTATGGTCAGTTCGGCTACCAGCAAGGCTACATGAGGTGAGCATTTTGAATTTAATATTCAATCATGTAGGTCCCTTGTGTCAAACTTAGCTTACCTTATCTGTTTCCTAGCACTGACATTTTTATGAAAAATTATTGTTTTTGAGTACCTACCGATTTAAAAATAACCTGGTTGAACCTACGAACTAAATCACTCGCGACGAAGTTGTGGAAACCCATGTCAATTAAAAGAAAACGGAGTTAAATAGAAAAACGTTGTCTATTTCCACGAAAATGATGAGTTACAAAGTTAAATCGATTTCGACGGTTAGGCCATCATCAGTAACAAACAATAACGACATACAATAACAAACAAATATCAAACAATAACAAGCAATAACAAAGTTACTGTTTGTCACTGATGATGGCCTATCCGTCGAAATCGATTTAACTTTGTAACTCATTATTTTCGTGGAAATAGACAACGTTTTTCTATTTAACTCCTGGTTGAACCTGGTTAATACGGATGTGGCCTTGTGACTCTCAAAATAGTGTAAAAGACGGAAAAAGATCATAGTAGGTAAAAAAAGACACAATTGAATAAGTTAGCTGAATCAAGGAACTATTTTCTACTATTTTATACTACTTCTCTAATATAAAGTTCAGCTCCTTCTGTTATCTTGTGGCCCAGAAAAAACATAGATCGTATGCATCAATCTATCAGAATCCATCAAAAACTCCACAAACAGTGGATGATCAAACCGTGTGTATTTCATGGGATTAGAGTAGAACGTTAATAAATGAATTCTTGATGACAGGATATTCTCTTTCTGATTCCTTTCTTCTCCTGCTTCCTTCTCATTCCTGTGCTCTTAGCTTTACATCCTTCTCTTCCGTCTCTCCCTCTCCTCCACCCTCCTTATATTTCTATGCACTCAACACCCAAAACCCCGTAGCTACAATACTCCATTCCAATTAGCTCCGTTTCTTCTCCCTCATTATTCTGTTCTCTTCCTCTTCATCCTTCTCAATCCTGAGATCCCAGCACCGAACCTCCTACAGTTGTACATTTTTCAATGATCTTTCTTTTCCTTCTTCATACTCCTCTTTGCTCCTCCGCTCCTCTTCTATCTCCCTTCAACTTATGCTTCCTTTCACTTCATCCTTTTCATTTCTGTGATCCCGACACCAAGAAGCTTCTATAGTTTGTTGTACATCCTTTTCAATGATCGTCATTCCCCTTATCATAGTTCTTATTTCTGTCCTCTCGACACCCAGAGCCTCCTAGCTTTAAATCTGCTCCTTCTGTATTCCTTCTTCCTCTTCATCATTCCTATGCTCTTGACTCACGGAACCTCCTATAGCAATGCCTAGAGCTGGCCTGCGTAATACCATCAACATGGACCTTCTATACCTTTCGATACCCTTCCAAACCATCTTATTTGGTGTACGTTATTTTATATTGTTCCCATTCTCCTTCTTCACCCTCCATTTTTCTGCCCTCTCCACACCCGGAAGCTCCTAGCAAAACCAATATCAACATGGACCAAACCGTTCTGTTTCAGCCGGATGGGAATGCAACTACCTGGAGCCGCCTGGGCGACCCAACCCCAACTCCCCGCTCAGCAGCTGGCGTCAGCAGCAGCCCTCCAACAACCGACGCCTGCGGGAATGGTAGCAGCGTACCCCGCCATGCAACAGTTCCAGGTACTCTCTCCGCACACATCTCACGCATGACCGTGCTCCGCTTAATTATACCAATTAGTCCCAGGCTGTTTGCATGTAGCGACGGCTTCCACTTTCAATTGAACGTTTCAACCCTTGAAAACCCCGACAAAATAATACCCCAAACCTATAACCAAAACTCCTTCGAATAAAAAGACAAAAAATACATATCATTTTAGAAGTACCTACTATATGTATATTTTCTAGGTGTTATATAATATAATAATTATATCGGAATTAAAAATATTAGTGAAATAAAACATTCCTGAAACCTTATAAAGATTTCCTGATAGTTCATATTATCTTGACAATCTGAATATAAGGGGGAAAAGTATGCAAAGTAGCAATAATTTATTGTAAGAGGTTCAATAGCTGTTCTATTTTCGATGTTGAATATGAAAAACAAACGATGCTCTGAAAAAATAAGGCCTTTTTGATAAAATGTTTTACAAATATTACTTCTAAAGTTGTATGATATTGATTTGGGTTAGAAACCATACCGATTTGTTAATATTATGTTTAATTTTCAAATTAGGTTTTAATTCAAGTCCATTGGCCGCCGATGCGACAAAATGAAGGAGTTTATGAATTACTAGAGGGGGGGGGGGGGGCTAGAGCTCTCTTCTGTAGCTGCATCGCCGTTTTAGCTCAAATAATTAGAGTGTTGAACTACATACGAAGATCTCGGGTTCGATCCCCTGCGGCGATGCCCTGATTTGTTTCAACATATTTTAAATGAATTCAGGGTAGAGTGAATTCAGTCAATATCATGGGTAATCGATAACATTCAAAAGGAGAAATTAGGAACACGGGAGTAGGTAGTTGATTGAAAGGTAGTTGAAAGTGAAAACAATTTACGGTGAAAAAGCGTTGCCCCAGAGGTACTCGAACCCAAAACCTCTTATAGGAAGTAGTGTTGTTGTGCCCCCTATGCACATGTAATTATGTGTGAACGCACCAAAATTATAGTTTTGGCATTTGGTATACGTGTTCCAACAAAAACGACGCACTATTCTATACCACTGTAGTGAAGCACTCGTATTTCAAAATGAACCGCATGACAAAATATCTTCAATGATCACTAAAACAAACCGATTTATATTTTTGAAAATAATCATGGTCAAATATAACCGCCAATGGACTTGTAGGGAAAGAGACACAAATCAGCTACAAGTACATAAAATATTGAATTAATTATTTGAATTTGTTTCAAGAATAATGAATTGGCTCACAACTGAATTTTTCATTTCCCCAAATTCGGAATAACTACCTACTTGTATGAGACACATAAACAATTATTACGAGTATCGTAAACAATAATTCGTTTTTATTATTACCTACTAAAATTACTTATAAATGATGTAGAATTGAAATCGAATATCAATGAAATTATTGATATAGCTCGATGACGCGAAAACAAAACTATGAAGTTTCAAGGGGAATATTTTTCGACCGGGAATTGTTGTAACCTATTGTTAGTTGTTATAGATAGTATATAAATTGTGTACTTTCTAAATGTGTGATAGCTTGATGTAAACTTTTTAAATGTGGTTTTTTTGTATAAATGTTTGAGTGCTAGCGTATCAAAGTTTGAGTTTTGTGGTTTGTGACGCACAATAACGTTTTTCGTGGGTGGCTTCATTTTTTTTTTTCGTTTTTTCCCTCGACAATTTGATTTTTTTAAACAAAAACTATCACGGTGCGTTACGGTTGAAATTCTTTATAACTATAGGTGTGACTATTGGGAGCATGCAAACAGCCATGAGTTGTAGATTGAAGACTGCTACTATATATTTTATTATTTTCTAACAACAAATTAGATGAAGTAGATTTTGTCCCGCATTACCGCACAAGCTTACAAAAACCTCTTCCTCTCCTCAATCACCTTTTCCAACTCACCTATAATTTTCGAGAAAAAAATCATTTATTTTTTAAATCGAAATTCTTTTACATCGTCACATTTCCGTCATCATTTTTTTTCTCTCCAAATTCACATTCCCTTTGTTTGGTTCTTTTACGTACCACACAAAGGTGCCACCGTATGACAGGGAAATACCTTTTTGAAGTGGTTATCGTCCTAATGTGGAAAAATACGAAAACAATCAAGATGTATCCGAATTTTTCATGAATGATCACGCTATTTTCATCACTGATAATTGAATTTCCTTTTTTACCCATTGATTTCCATGAATTTTTGGTTTTGAATTCTTGCGCAAATCAGGAGTTAGCACAGAGCACAGTATGCTGGATTCATAGCCTTATAATTTTTTATTTTTTTATTTTTTTCTATAGTTAAATCTTGTTCGTTACATTCTCATTGATTTTTCTATCGGCTAAATGGCCTAGGATATTCAAATGAATGGCTTCTATTTTTTGAAAGGAAACTTATCTGAGATTTAACTATTTATAGGAGATTTTAGTGTGAGCACATTGGGGATCGTGTGGTATAGTGTTCCCAAACTGGAATACACCGCGAATTGTTTGTCTATATTCGTCGTTATATTCAAATCTATATATATAATTCCCGATATGACAAAATATCTCAGACTCAATGAAAGCCAATTTCAGTTGTTTGAACGTGTGAACGAAAATGTCGAATGGCTCGTACCGTAAAACCGCCTCTTCACTGCCTCCATTGGAGAGTGCATGTACCTTTTTTGCTGTTCTAGAATTGAATTCGTCCCCGAAGGTAATTGAAACGGTTGTTTTATTCATGCAAATGTATTCATGGAAGTTGGTTGGGCGTAATTATCATTCAACTGAATCAAACAACAGAGCATGATGAAGAATAAAGTGTTTACTGAACGAGTATAGCGTTTGTCTTCAGTGCTCCTGCGGTTCGCTGGCAGTGAGATATTGGACTTTTTTTTATGGAGGCAATGGAAATCACGGTTGAACGGTGCTTTTTGGAGTTGTATTTATGAAAAAGGGGAAACTCAGAAAGAACTGATTGAAACGGGACTGTAGGTATAGCTTTGGCCTTGGTCGTGGTGTTGTAGGGCTGAGTAGAATTTGAACTTATAGTGACCATAATTGCATAGATCAGCGTAGTGGCCAGTAGTAGCGAGGAAATGAGAGTTCTGCCTATCACTTTTGTCAGTAATAACAGTCAGCTGTTGATAACAGCCCCCCTCTGATGGAAGGCCGCTCTGACGTCACATCAGTGTTGCCAACATAACAAAAATATTCCCGCCAATATTGGAGGGAAATCTTCCTTGTTTGAATTCTAGCGGGAATGACAGGGAGAGTAACCCCCTCTCATAGGGCTTTTGAAATATTGGCGGGGATATTTTTGTTATGTTTGCAACACTGATGTGACGTCAGAGGGGGCGTGTCGTCATAGGGGGGCTGTTTTCAACAGCTGACTATCAGTGATAGCAGTGACAGGCAGCCCTCATTTTCTCAGTACTGCCAGTACTTCCAGAATGACGTTGCAGCATGATGTTTCTGGTACTCTCGAGGATAATACGATTGGGAGGTTAAAATTATTGCTTTTTCGATTACTTGTAGGGATTTGTGAAGAACTGCAGCTTGTAGTTGCGGTGTTTCGTCACGATTTCACCTGCCTATTTCAGTATGATCATTTTCGCAGTGACGATCTTTGGTTTCCATTCGGGTGTGCACATGGTGGTATTTTTTACTTTTCCAAGTGACAGATCTCAGTAAGGGGTCTTGTACTTAATTACTTATTGATGATGACGTCATCAACCGGTAATCATGATGTCACCCAAGTAATTCTAACGTCACGCGCTTCTTTCTAGATACTTCCTGGCTTAACTAAACGGATATTTGAACTCAAAAATTTGAGCATGGGGGGTTTTGAAAGCGCTGAACCCGAATTTGAGGTCAAAAACAGGAATTTCCGACTCATGCGCACACCATATTCCTATTCAGACACCTACATCATTTAAAGACAGCTCCTACGTCCGAAGATCACTAAAAATCAGAACGGCTTTAGCTAAGACTCCGATAACCCAAAATGAGAGCTACTAAGCAGCAAGAAAGGCTGCAGTCCAGATCTTGCCGATAAGACAATTTTAGTAATTTTTTTAATCTCCATGTTTCCGCTTGGAAGCGATTTGATTCTTGAGACTGGGAATTTCATTGCCCATTTCATTTTCTTCACAAAATTCTCGTTATGCAGGTCAAAACGTTGACATTGTTATTATTTATAAGATGTCGAGAAGTCATACATAATAAAACCATTATCAAATTCAACCTTAAAAAATCGATAAAAAGGTATTTTGGCTTCTAAACCCCTTCGAAATCATCGTGAAAATATTCTTCATACCATGTGGATCTACGATACACCCCAACGTGCTTCACCGTATTTTTTTTATTTTTTATTTTTTATAACGGCTGCATCAACCTCTACAATGATTGATTGAAAATATGTTTGGAATACTGATGGATCTGTTGATGGTGTTTTCACAGCAGCTTGCTGACGAAGAGTGGCTCGCGCCAAGTCTCCTAGTTTGATGGTAATCACGGCAGCATGGGCAGTGAAACGCCAAAACGAGAAAAAAGATTTTTTGACACAAAAAATTATATAAAAACTTTAAAAAATCACAAAAAAAAACGAATTATGTAAAACAAAAATTACAAAAAAAATTTTTAATGCAGTAAATTTGGACTCTATATGGACTGTATAGAAAGTAGTACGCGATCGCGCATCATACACTCTCACACATGCAAATGGATATATTGTACGTAGGTAACTTGAAATATGGTTATTTTCATTGAAAGTGTGAGATGAATGTGAAATTGATCATTAATTGAAAATACCTTAATTTCCCTGTCATGCGTTTGTTGGTCTTACTTGAAGAGAATTAATATCTTAGTTCTACTCCTCTCAAACCTATCCCAATGTAAAATCTAGTTGGTTTTGGTTGGTTTGTTTGATTTTTTTCCATTTATGTTTTGATTTTTTGTTTCGTCGAATTTTTCATTGTTCTATTTTGTTCTCTCTTTTATTTCTGGTACTGAAGACTCTTATGATGGGCACCGGCTAAAAACCACCCGACCAGCAGTTGGAGGGGAGAATGGAAGCATAACCGCCATTAGGAGGCTAAACTCACAAAATTCATTGAAAAAAAAAAAGGAATCGAGTTAAACAATACAAATTTGTTGTAAATCGCTGAATCTGGAATTGAAAATTGAATCAAGAATTTCAAGATCGAGAAATAAACAAAATGTCTTTGTAAAATGGGAACAGAAGATGGAAATTTGAATAATTTTTGAAGATGAAAAATTTCGAAGTGGAAAACAGTATTAAATTCATTGTTGTGTGGGAGTGGTTGGTTGTGTGATTGTGAGACTTTTTTTGTAAACAAGAATGAATGTAAAGGAATATATCACATTTTGTAAATGTTCAAAAGGATGTTGAAACCACAAGAAACTGCGCAAAAAAAATGTTTTGTTTGTAATTGGATCCATATCCCCCTCAAATGTGTGAAAATTCCGTCAATTGTCGTTGTAAGTTGAAAACAAACAAAAATCTAGAATTCTTTCTGGACGGTACGGGCGATTTGGTGCCCTGGGGGGACTGGATCTCAGGCGCACTAATGCAAAATAAAATATTGATTATATTATTATTAATAAAAGAGCAACTGAGGTGTATATGTGAGTATGAGCATATATATCTCAATAATTTATTCAACTTGGTGATATAATTAATTGATTGCTGCGGTGAATATATGTATAGTTATATATGTGGAAGAGGTTAGCTGACTTCGCTGTCTATTATAAACAATATCTCATACAGGTTGTCCTTGAACTATCGCTTATCTGAGTGGTCATTTTAATATGTATGTGTTTAGTTGGAGTTTCGTACATGATCTGAGCCAGTATGTTGCAACAGTTGTTAGAGGCTAAGTGTGACTTTGTACTGTTTGAGTTGGTAACTACAGTTGTTAGAAGCTCAAAGGGACTGCTGATAACTGGTAGCTGGAAGAATAAACTAGTAGTAGTGAAAACAACAACTGAACAAAGCGCGAGTCCAGCAGCAACAATAAGCTGAACGAAGAGTCGTGCTGTACGATTTATAAATGAACCGCCCGTACTAATATACTTTAAATTAATTCATTTACAAGAATGATCGAAAAAGTTTAGAATTTTTGCCTTCACTAAACACTACATATTCAAAAATTTATAGGGCGATCAATGACTAGCCGTAGCGCGAGGACTGCCTATATATATAACTATATATATCGTAATCCAACTACAAAAACCAGTAGAAAAAAAATCAAGAGGTATATAGTGTTTTATAGTATTTAGATATTACGTAGTGTTATTATAAGAGAAATATATTAAATATATATATATATAAAAGAAGAAGTGAAACTAGTGGTAGAAAGCGAAAATAAATAAATAATTTAAAAAAACCAAAAATGAATAGTCATTTTTTAAGAAAAAAGGCTTAGTGGTTGACACCACGCACTTTGGGGCGTGATATTTATTGGCTTTTCTCGGGGAAGAAATCAGTCAATTTAACTCTGAACGGGAAATTTTAATTTAAATTTAGATATTTTGTTCGAGTGAAATGGGCGTTTTTTGATAATTTTGTACATAATGTTGATCGAAAAATACTACGAAAAAAGGATGAAATTCACGGCATTTTTTTTTTTTTTTTTTTTGAAAATTTCAAACAATCCGAGTGTAGTTTTTGGAGTTGCTGCACACCGTTTTGTAAGAACAAAATAATAATAACGGGTTGAATCCATCGAAAAAATAAACCTATTATCCGCACGAAATGACGTCGTTAGAATTTTTGGTTTTCTTACCGTGGTTAGATTTTTCGTTTTATGAAATAAGGAGATGAAGTAGGATATCAATGGAAACAATCTGGTCTCTAGTTATTTTGATGGGTTGATTTAATGTACCTTAATGTTATTATAATAAATAATTGCGGTAACAGTCCTCGAAGGATAAGAGGAGTTACTGAGTAAGATGTTACGAGCTCATACAGGAGCTGTAGTTATTTATCAAAAAGAAAAAAATGCATGCAAAGAAAATCGGAATATGGGATTTGAATATCCTTGGCTTAATCTATCAAATTTAGTCACCCAATGTAGACTGGGGCAAAAAAAACAAAAAAATTGTTGTTTTTTCGAGACAAACTATAATTTAACTTATTATTTCATTTCAAAAAGAAGGAAGATGACACATGTTTTATATAAGTATATAACATAATTATATTGATTAAGGAAATAAGATATAGGTGGACCGTATAAATGTAGACGACGCACTTATATAGAAAACAAATTGCACAAAATGAAAAAAATACCCTTTTTTAACCCTCTGTGAAACCCTGAACAAAAAAAACGGTAACCTAGTCCCTACTACCTGATGTTTAGTATGTTGTGAGAATGAAAAACTATCTGTTCATTATTAAAGAAGGTGTTTTTTTTTGTTGGAACTTCATTTTTTGCTGTAAAATGGAGGATTTAAAATATATAAAAAAAAGAAAAATTGTTGTGGAAAAAAAGAATATATAAAAATTGTGTAATGTGTGTTGAAACAAAAAGAAAAAAAACAGAAAACCTCAGGTTTAAAAGATTGTTAATTGAAATTAAGGAAGTAAGGGCCCTATGCACCAGGAATGCCCTAGTACACTGTATAGTTAATAATGAAACACGAAATATGTTTTATACATGGCTTTGGCAGATTAAATTATAAGGTGAAATACAAAAAAAAACATGTTATAAATATAAATATATATACGGGCAAGTAACAAGGCCAACAGGAAGTGTAACGTGAAATAAACAGGAATGTGTATATAATAATTAAAAAATCAGCCAATGAATCGTTTTTATTATCCTCGTTTCCTTACGACTGCATTCGGATTCCAGTAACTCAGTGTTCTAACTACACAGGTGAGTGAAGTAGGTAAGTATTTTGGTATTTTGAATATTTTTAATTATTACTATAGGTATTATAAGTATCTTATATTATAGGTACTACTTACCTAATATTAGTTAATAAATTAGTTAGCAGCAGGAGCCGGTTTGGCAAATATGAGGCAAATGTTTGTCGAATGTTTCTGTGTATTGATAAAGATGACAGAATGTTACAATTTGATCAATGGAGATTTCAACGATTTTTTAAATGCCAAAAGAATTTTCTTCTTGACCATCCTGACAAAAACAAGAGTTAGTGTGAAAGTTTCGTATTGAGAAATGGACATAACGTCATTAGTAGGTATACAATTTCATCACTGGAAAGCTTAGGTGACATCCTAAATGTTTGCATTTTGTGGTAAATGGACCATCAACTTTCATGTAGTAAGAGCCAGTTTGGCACAAATGAAGCATTGGGATGACGATCAAAACTCTCTGGAATCCCTAGTAGCTCTAGAGAGGTATCTAAAGGTAGGTACCTAGCCTACGAGAAAAGCAGTACATAAGACTTAGATGTATAAAACCAATAGGTATCACTTAGAGATTCTGCAAAAAAATTTATAAACATGGAGGACCAAATTCGTAAGAACAACGATTTTATCAAGTTCGAACTGTTCTCCAAAGTAGCCATCCAAGATTATTGGATATGGAAAATGCAGCGTAGGACGTCGGTCATGAGGGATTCCTATGGTTTAGAAAAATCTACTTTTATTGCATTCCTACTACCAAAAATTGGAGTGCCTTGAGAAAAATGCCGACAAATTAACAAAAATATGGCCTATACCATGCTCACAGCAAAAAATATCCACAAGGTATAGGCCTCATTTTTGTTAATTTTTTGGGATTTTCTAGAACTAGAATAACCAAAAATAACAAATAAAAGGTGACACCTTGACAAACCATACAACTATTGATAGGGTACCAACAACTGAGCATAAGTTCTGCAAGTGCTTCCATAATAAAACGAACCCTTGAGAAAATTGGTCGTCATTGCAAATACCAGCTCCTCTTATACTACCTCCCTACGTCATAAAAATACGTGTTCATCCTCTTTCGATGATCCTGAAGATGCCACAAATACGAATCATAACTTGTCGAACGTCCACCTTCACCCTTAAAACCGTACTTGATGTGGATACTTTTATTGAAAAATATAAAATAAAAACATGTTATTGACTGCTATTAGCACTGTCATCGTACTATAGGTACTCAACCTCACTCATTGATCATGAAATCATTACATTATTTCTTCAATGAAATATTTATATTTGAAAATAACATAAATATATACAACTTAGTAGGGAACCATCTGCGACGTTTTCCACATAGGTTTACTATGAAAAAGTCTTGATACAAGTAAAATAGGTCAAAATTCAAGATCAAGATCGATGTGGAAATTATCTAAATCCAAATGGAAGAAGTCAAATTCAAGATCGATTATGAACAGGTCTGAAATAATTTGAATAATAGTTTAATTCTATACGAAAATACTGTAGTAGATACTAAGTCATCACAATTAATTGACAATTAGTCATGGAATGGGAGTATACGCTGGTTATTTCGGAATGAAAAATATAGTTATTTCTCATGGAAAATAACAATCAAACATCAAAAATGAACTATATGCTATTATTTGTCTATTACAATTTCACAGGAAGAATAAGAATATCTTACAGAAGTTAATAAATGATCGACTTGCAAACTGCCCACTTGTCAGTGGTGTGACATGGCTCACTCTTCGATGGACACAGCATTTTTTTTTTTTTTTTTTTTTTTTTTCATTATAACAATTCAATGGACACAGCATTGTTTTCACGTGAATATAACATAACCTTCTCTTGGGCGCCTTAAAATCTCGAACGTAACCTTCTACTTAGGTTTCTATAACATGGAGAAGCTAGCTGGGAAAATGATGGCTAAGTTTTGTGGGTTATTACAACCACACAAAATCCACCTACTAAAATATTATGTTTTTGTACTTACCTAATTTACCTATATTCGAAAGGAAAATCAAATTTACCTAGGTTCGGTGAAGTAAAAGTTATAGTTTGATCGTGTACCGGGAGAATCCAACACCAAGAATGTGCTGAGGTCCGCAACTTCATAACCCCGATTCCTCCAGCCGTCCGATCGTCGGGTGGATTCTCACGGTGCCTACCTATTTTAAATCAGTCGAGTTTCCCTTCTCAACCTGGGACGAGGCTCCCATCGCGGGACTATCCGTGTCGTGGTGGCTTTTTCGTATAGGTACCTAACATTCATAGCTTGTATCTTGTACCTATGATTATTAAAAAATATACCGTTATGTGCGTGATGAGTTAGTAACAGTGTTCATCGTTATCACCCAACATAATTATTATACGGTACAATCGGAACTACACAAAGAGAGTAAGCGTTACGTTAGTCGGTGCAAGTAGGGATGTCATAAAAATTACTATTATATTGAGTAAATTATTAGGTGAAGTAGCTAAAAAGTTGGCTCCAAAATTTTGATGAAAGAAAAGCAACTGAACCAGGGTTGGCCTTGCTCAAAACAGATATTGTTTAAAATACCTACTAGTTTTAATCAGTGTTTTAAACAATGGCAGAAAAACACAGTGTAAAACAGGTGTTTTAAACTTGTGTTTTATTATGTTTAAAACATCAAGAAAAAAAACTGATTAATTTCACATGATTAATTAGTACTTTTATCTGGTTCAAGTTTCCACATGTGGAAACGAGAAATATCTGGATCTGGAGTAATTTCCTCACAGAAGTGTTGGGAGAGAAAGTACATTAAACATTAACTAATTATTTTAAAATTAAAAAAATAATATAAATTTTAAAAAATTAAATTAAAATAAGTAGGTACTTAATTATTTTAAATTATTACCACATTTTTTACACAGTGGTGAGTGATGAACCATGTTTTCGGGAACTGTTCGGACTTGAGGCACTTCCCAACGTCTACAGTATTTATCAGAAAATCGGAATCAAGGCATTTCACATATGGAGCCCATGGAGGTGGGTGGAGGTACTTAGAAGTGTCAATGGCACGTATTCCGTGAGCGTAAACTATCTGCGTGCGTCACAAACCCAACCACCCCCTCAAATAACCACCTGCCCGCCTTTCCGAAGGCCAGATCGTCCCCACATTCCAACTTCTTGCAATTTTTTCAGTTTTTTTTCTGTTCACTTGAGTGTGTAATTTTTAAACTTTGACATCACCTACTTAAAAACTGTTCTAAATAGTTTCAAACTGTTTAAAACACTCCTTAGAAAAAACACATGCCAAGATTCGTTTCAAACAACAACAAAAAACAGTTATAAACAAAAAAAAACCTGTTTTGTTGCTGGTTTTTGGTTTTGTTTTGTAAAAAACATGTTTTAGCGAATTTTCGAAGAAAATGAAGCTATTGCAATGGCTTCAAAATTTTTGTAATGCAAATTTTTGTACTTTTTCTCCATGGAAATCCGTTTCAGACCATTCTAAAACGATTCCTGAAATTTAACACATTTTTATATGTATATATATAGTTATATATATATTTATATATTTATATATGTGTCATTCCAGACGATATCTGCCCGTGGGATCGAGATAAAAAATCCAAAAAAATTTTAAAATGTCAATAATATCAAAAGAAAGGTCAAGTTCGTTGGCCAGAATTTTTGGAGTACTCCAAGGGGTCAAATTTTGAAAATTTAGAGTCAAAAATCGCTAAAAACGCATTTTTTGAGGTTTTCGTTGTAAATTACCATCTTAAACATAGGAACATTATGGTATATTCGGAATCAGCGTGAAATTTCCTATAAGAATCACCCACCAAATCGGTTAAAATTAGTCTTTGAAAATTCGCTCACCAACTCATGCTGCATGAATGGAACTTTTTTGCCAACCCTGATCTGGAGTAATTTCCTCACTTCAAAACCCAAGGAAGTGTAGGGAGAGGAAGTACATAAGTAGCTACATAGCACATTAAGTGTTTACTTATCTTAAAGTTTACTACATTTTTTATACAGTGGTGAGTGATAATAAGCCTCGTTTCGGAGAAATGATAACCAACAACTATACCTACAGCATTTTCCGGGGAATCGGATTCAAGGTATCATCAAAATTCGCGGAGCCTTATACTATGGAGGTAGAGGACTCACAAGTGTCAATCCTCTCGCTATGGTACATGTTCATTGTTCATTGTTCATTCCTACAAATTTCTCCGTACCCCCTCCTAGCTACAAGCAGCCTGCTAATGAAATAATTACTAATTTTTAAACTTTGACATGACCTACTTAAAAACTGTTTGAAATAGTTTAAAATTGTTTAAAACACTCCTTTGAAAAAACACATGACGAGATTTGTTTTAAACAAAAAAGCTCCCGCCACCTTCGGTAAACGCGGAAGCAAAAGACTGTTTTGAACAAGAACAACTTTTTTTTCGGGAAAAACATGGTTTTGCCAACGCTGAACTGAACTAGGTGAAGAGCTAAAAACTGAAGAGAAATTAATACGATTGAATTGAATAAGACACCACTGATGAGAACCGTAAACGAGAGTTGACGGCACACTGGATGACCAACTCAGTCGGGTGGGATGACGTTACTCTCAGGTACCTAAGCGGATTTAGTACTCACTTTCACCTTCCCGCCACAAAACATCCCCAAAATGCCCGTAATTCAAATTTGGCTCCGATTTTTGGGGATAACCTTCATAATAGAGTGATTTAAAACTTTATGATGGCATGTATGTTTGAACTTACATCCAAAGAAGTTCCATTCATGCAGAATGAGTTGATGAGCGAATTTTCAAAGAGTGATTTCAACCGATTTGTTGGGTGATTCTTAAAGGAAATTTCACGCTGATTCCGAATATACCATATTTATGTTCCTATGTTTAAGATGGTAATTTTCACAAAAACCTCAAAAAACGCGTTTTTTAGCGATTTTTGACTCTCAATTTTCAAAATTTGAACCCTTGATATACTCCGAAAATTCTGGCCTACGAACTTGACCTTAATTTTGATATTAATAACATTTTATTTTTTTTTTTTTGGGGGGATTTTTCATCTCGATTCCTCTATCAGATGTCGCCTGGAGTGACATATTACAAATATGTATACATATAAAAACGTCTGCCAAGTTGGGTGTGGCACATAG
>JAEMON010000012.1:21206021-21217789 GCA_030264115.1 Lygus lineolaris
TGATCCGATGTGAATCAAATTTTCAGGGATTGTGCGGGTTAGCGCCGTGATGATTCCATGAATTTCATCGCCATCGGACTATGTGTAGCGTGAGCGCAAGCGCAAACGTGAATTTCCTGAGACCCCTATACCTCAGTTTCTAATTGACCTATTTAGTTCAAATTTGGAGGATAGTTGGTGGCAGACTCTAAGACAATCATCTATTTATTTCGTAACGATTGGATCAGTAATAGCTACTGCCCCAGCGCAAACTTGAAATTTGTTGTTATAGACGTAGCTACCGAACAACTGTACTAATTTCAGTGAAATGTTCAGAGAGTAATCGAATTAGACCCTAAAGAGTCCCCTATGAATTTCATCGCCATCAGACCACTAATTTGCATGCGCAAACGTGAATTTCCTGAAACTACGATATCTCGGTTCGTGATGGAACGATTTCGCTCAAACTCGGAGGGTAGTTGGGGGCTAACCAAAGGCCCATGAATTTCATCACGGTTGGATCAGTAATATCTACTGTGCAAGCGCAAACATAGAGGAACTTAGGAAACTTTTTTCCGGCGAATTTTAACGGTTGCGTGAGGTTAATGGCGGGTTTAAACCTTTTTTGCTCCCATGCTTGTCCAAAAATAAAGATGTTTTAATTTTTGGTTGCCCTGCATTCTATCGCCATGAGCATGGCGAACCGGTCATTTCTATTTTTCTAATAATTTAATGGTGACATACTGTGAAGGCCACGAGGAAGCTTCTGTGCCATGTCCTTGGCCGTGTATTTTATTTTTATTTTTTAATTAAGAAAACAATTACAAATGTGAATGTTTTGGTAGTTTGGTATTTTACCTATCAAAATTCGGCAGGTTCTAATTTATTTAAAATTCAATATTGTCCTTTTTTAACAAAAATAATGGGAACTTTCAATGGGTGCATGAAAAATAAAATTAACGGTGGGGTCTTTCAAGGGTCACGAGTCGAACTGCTAACCACATGACCACAAAGACGACTACAAACAATAACCTGTTCGCGTTAACAGGGGAAAAACCTACCCAACTTCTTCTTCTCTTCTCTTCGAAGTTATGCTTGACATGCAAATCACATTTCAAAGTTATTCAGAATGTGCCAAAATTCATTCCAGTTCGCCAAATGTTCAAGGATTATTTTGAAGTGGGAAGAATTTTTTTTTTTGGGGGGGGAGGGGGGGGAGGAGTTTTTTTCGATTTTCGAAGACAAAAAAATCTATTTTGGCCTAAAAATTGGAGGTGAAAAATCTATTTTTTGGTTCAATCGAAAATCGAGTTGCATCCCTAGCTGATACAATCCGTCGCGGCTGAGCAGAACTGTGCAGACACTCCTGGGTCATCCGAGGTGATTTTGTACGGAATTCTCTACGTATTGCTGAGAATACAAACTAGACACTTATATTTAATATCAACAAGAAAAAGCATTTTCGACAAAGCATATCAACAAATCCTACTTTCGCTAATAGGAAGAGTAGGATGAGTAAAAACAGCAGTATGAAAACCGAAACTCACTTTTTATTATCAGCTTTGATTATAAACTAGAATGGAAAAATGGTGTGAAAGCTTTTAGAACCCTGAAAATTTGTCTCTTCTAGCGTGTACTTCACATCCTTTGTACTTTCTCATTACCATAATAGAGAGTTCTGAATTCGCTTGTTCACAAATACACCGTTTTCGGCATTACCCCGGCGCCATACCCGCAGACCTTTAGGGCTCGCTGACCCTGGGATTTTTCAGTTTCTTCCAATTATCTTGGAAAAAAAATTCCTAAATTCATTTTATAGATTTGTCTTCATACACAATTGCTCAAATTCTGCACAATTAAAATTTACAAAATGTCCCAAATTTAAAATTTGGTAAACATGTTTTTTTTTTTGGGGGGGGGGGGTGTATAAACTAATTTGGGTATGATTGCAGAGGGATAACAACGCCAAAAATTCAATAGGAGCAATTTTAACTTATAAAATGAAGGAGAAAACTGGAAGACAAATTTCCGCAATTTTGAAAAAAATGCGCTGGATGGCTCTCTGATGAGGTGCATTCCAAATCAAACCATAATAAATTTTAATGTTATTCCCTCTAGGTTCGACTTTATTCGAACATTCAATGAATCAGGATGCGTAAGCGACTATGAGGTTGACAATGCCTGAAAGAGAGTTTGATATAATGCCTTGAATGATACAATAATTTGGTTCCGTCCCGCGGGAGGAAGAAAGAATAGCTCAGGGGTGTGGATCTTGGGTGTAATAGAATGATGAGGCCGAGTGGGTAGGAGGATCAGAGGTGGTAGCTTTTGACTTTGCCTCTGCCATTGTAACGCTGAGCATCCACTCCTTGGAAATAATTCATCAGAGAGGGGCCTGAAGGGGGCGATGCAGGATGAGATGTGAAACAAGAGTACAGACGTACGAGGGGGAGGTTTGGAGGCGTCTATTAGAGGAGGCCCGGGGCAATATTTCAGGCAAAGAGAAAACAGTCGTTGGAGAGAAATAAAAGGAGAAAAAAAATAACGCGAAAGCCCCTTCAGTACTGTACCAGGTTCGAGTCTCTCGAGAAATCTAGAGACAAACTCAACCCCTTTTCGTGGGTACTGGATGAGCGTTGGCGCTGCTATATCATTCCCCATCCCCATAGCCCGTGACGCCTTGATTTATACCAGACTATCCGATGTCGCCTTATCAACGCGAAAATACTTTTCATTAGGTCTTTTCCGTTACTCTACCGAAATCCTCCAACTTCTCATCGTGACTTTCTATTACCTTCATCTTCGCAGCATCAGTGTTTTGGAAAACCCGTCACGTTTTGGACGTCGTTCGGTGGTGTTAAGAAGCTAAAACTCATCTAAAATGTCTTGTTACAATCGTTAACTGGAAATGACATAATGGAATGGACGACATTGTATTGCAAGTAAAAACATCTGGTGCGAGGCTTCACACTACTTTCCTCACCCGTAAAACCTTGAAAAATTGCGATTTTTGCGGATTTTGGCGCTGATTTCGGCCCTCAATATATTTTTGTGGAGATGAGGGGTGTTGGAAATAGTTTCTACTTGTTAGAATGAATGAATGAATGAATGAAAGTGAGTTTATTCCAAAAAAACAGCAAATTACAAGGGCGAGTATACATAGTATATGGCAATATGGAACATACATCTTAACCATAGGGCAAGCCCTGTGCGGTTAAGGGGAGATGCTTGAGCTAATTGTGGATATAATACTCATTAATTGCATAAAAAGAAAAAAGAAGAAAGATACTTATTTAATCACCATGTTATCTGGTTACACTGTTTCATTCTGTTATAGAGGAGAAAGAAGATTAAAACTAAGCTATAGAATTCATAAATTTAAAAGTAAAAGGAACTGACATGCTGATTAAGGGATATTTCAGTTGACATACATGCTTGTAAGTAGAGTTGTTGTTGGTGCTTGTAGAAGAGTAAGTCCTGTGAATTTCATCAAAATTGTTAGAGCGGCTTGGGAGAAAAGCTAAAAAATGGGCTAAAAACGACGTTTTTTCACCTATTTGGAATTTTTCCTCCCGCTAATAATTCTTTGCAGGGGCCGCGATCGTGTTCATACACAAACATACATAAATTACGGAAAATAGATCAGATGTCGATTAGGACCAGTTAAAGGTGGTGTTTCAGAATTTAGGGTTTCTGCAGATGGCAATAGTTTCCTTTCACCCCCAGGTGGGCTGAGGAAAGTAAAAAAGAAAAAAAAAATACTCGGAATGATAACGCTCTCCCGTGAATAAGTTTAGGAATCCACAACACAACAAGTGAAGGCCGTTTGATGGGCAACAACCAGAATCGTCCCTCGCATTTCCACACATTTTTCCTTATCCCTGACTTCGGACATGTGATAAAGCATAATAAAGCCTCTTTCGCAGATCCCAACACTATTACTACTCATCAGCCTTCCAATTTCACGATCTGAGTATTATAATGTATGAAGACAGTTGATAATTATTCTAACGCTAAGATCTACCTAGTTAAAACCACATAAAGGCTCTCTCATTACCAGGGATGGGATTTTCCTGTAATAACATATTATTTTCCTGAAGGAGTTTTCAAAAGATTCAAAGGTATTTCTCACAAAGCTGGTTTTGAAAAATACAAATTTTATTTTGCATAATGAATGCATATTTTAGGGTTTGTTGCATATTCTGGACTTCGGTGCATATAAATGAATTTTTCAGGATTTACGCCCCAAAACTTGGTAGGTGAATAAAGAAAAAAATTAAAAAAAGAGAAGTTGAAAGATGTCTCTCAAAATTCGAAAAATTCTTGAAGAAGATCGTCGACGCCTAAGCTTAGTGCATAGTGCATAGTGCATAGTGCATAGTGCACAGTAGTTCATTCATGCACGCAGGGTGGTCTGGGGGGATCACGCTCGATTTGACATCTATTCAAGAGGGGTACCTGTGCACTCTGGTGAGCAAATGATCAACTTTGAACTACTCTATTTTTCTCGATCTGGTGAGCAAATGTTCAATTTCGAACTACTCCCAGGTTCTCGATCTTGTGAATCTACACTAATTTGACATAGCTTTTCTGGCTGGAAGGCAGTACGCAGGGTGGTCTGGGGGGATCACGCTCGATTTGACATCTGTTCAAGAGGGGTACCTGTGCACTCTGGTGAGCAAATGATCAACTTTGAACTACTCTCACTCTGGTGAGCAAATGTTCAACTTTGAACTACTCTATGCACTATGAACTATGGACTATGCACTATGAACCTGTGCACTATCCCGAGAATCTGGAGAATGCCGTTCTCACCAATTTTTTTCATTCGAACTTCAGTCAAAGAATCGTCGATTGCCATTGATTAAAACAATTTGTGATTTTTTTGTAAAGCTCGTGATTTTTAGGTTGCTTTTTGTATTGTCTTGTGATTCTTTCGTGATTTTTGAGGTTCCTGTATCTAACTACCTTCGTTTTTGTATCGTGGAGACATCGTTTGGTTAAGTCAATTTGGTATTAATTTTTAAATTATATCATTTATTCAACAAAACGTCATCAAACAATAAAACAAACAATTTGGTATTGTTTGTTGCCCAACTATTTTGCTGTTATAGGTATAGGTATGTTTCACTAAATGTTTGGAAATTTCAAACGCATATGCCTGTACCACTATATTTTATTAATGACATAGTTTGAGATTTTAATTGACTATTTTGAGTTTCAGCAACATATTGTAGGTGCATAAAACAGCTTTTTTAGTGACATATAAATCCCATCCCTGCTCATTACTCTACATAACTAATTAGCAACACTTGTTCCGGTTTACACCTAGAATGGCAACTCGACCACCAGGTTTCACTCGAGTGAGTTCGGTAGGTCAGAACGGAAAAGCGCTATCTTACCTCCACACAGTGTGCCTGATCCCTGGCTGTACAACAAAGAATGACCCTTTGACCTTCAGTCTCGTTCCTTTGAGCATGTAGTGCGGCCACTGTTGCCCCTAGACAATCAAAGGTGAAAAGTGGATGCCTATATGCGCAGCATGATGTGATGCGACCTCTGAAATAATGGTAATAATAATAATAACTTGAATATCTGTTGGCCGTATCACACTTCAATTAGGGGTGGGATAATAAGTGGAAAAGACATTGAGTAAGTAGCTGGTCACACAAATGTACCATGTGACACAAGAATGGGATGAATGTCCATAACCTCGTCTCCCTCCTTCAAAGATCCCTTCGTGGAGGTCCCCTCCTGGGTTCGTAGACCCCACTCCAGAACCTTGATCGTAAAATAAAAATAAAAAAGGTATATTCATGCAGCATGATTTGATGAGCGAATTTTCAAAGAATCATTTCGACCGACTTTTTGGGTGATTCTTATAGGCAATTATAAGCTGATTCCGAATATACCCTAATATTTTATGTTCCTACGTTTAAGATGGTAATTCACACCAAAAACCTCAAAAAACGCGTTTTTAAAGCGATTTTTGACTCACTTTTCAAAATTTGGCCCTTTGGCGTACCCCAAAAATACTGGCCAACGAACTCATCTTTTCTCTTGTTATTATTGACATTTTGCAATTTTTTATTATTTTTTTTAGATATAAAAAGTTCCATTTATGCAGCATGAGTCGATGAGCAAATTTTCAAAGTATAATTTTAACCGATTTGGTGGGTGATTATTCTATGAAATTTAACGCTGATTCCGAATATACCATAATATGTTCCTATGTTTAAGATGGTAATTTACACCAAAAACCTCAAAAAACGCGTTTTAAAGCGATTTTTGACTCAAAATTTTCAGAATTTGGCCCCTTGGAGCACTCCTAAAATGCTCGCCAACGAACTCATCTTTTCCTTTGTTATTCTTGACATTTTGCAACTTTTTGGATTTTTTAGATATACCTAAAAAATACCATTCATGAAGCATGAGTTAATGCATCAATTAACTCTTATATTAAAGTTCACGCTGATTCCGAATATAACATAACATGTCCTTATGTTTAAGATGGTAATTTACACCAAAAACCTCAAAAAACACGTTTTTTGTACCTTGGGTTTTAAAATTTGACCCCTTGGAGTACCTAAACACTCAAAAAATTCTGGCAAGCGAACTCTTCTTTTCTTATTCTTGACATTTTGCAATTTTCTTGGATTTTTCTGGTATAAAAATAAATTTTCATGTAATACTTCGGAAATACTACCAGTTGAGCGAGTCTAGGAGGTCAGACAGGAAAGAGCGATGAACGTATGAAACGCAACAATCACTGATTCCTGGCTCTGAGCGCTCTGTCTTCCTCCGCACATTGTTCCCTATCCCTGGCCGCACGGCTCAGACATTCAACAAAGGGATGACCCTTCGACCTTCCCCCTACGCTATTTCCACACCATCCGCCCTTTCAACTTGTTTCCGATCCGTGTATATTACTCCGAAGACACTACACACGGTTCGCCCGAAAACCGCAAGCCGTACATCAACAATAAGCTCTCTTGTCAGTGAAGCTTCTCTCACCCGCCGGTTTCTCATTGACGGCGCGGCCCCTCTGAGCCCGACAGTTTATCAAGAAGGTCCCCCCCCCCCTTCCCATCCCCTTTTCACGGATTTCCGAAACATGTTTATTGTATCACGGGATCACAGGTTGTTCGCCTGGGGGTAACTAGGCACAAAAGGGTTAATTTGCCGGTTCCAGATTTGCCTTGGCAGGGAAGCTCAGCCCGAGGCGTACTCTTCTACCGCATGGTTTCCCGAACATAACCTTCGCTGGTTCGTTTTTTTCAAATTATTCACCGCAATGTATTTCCCTTCAAGCTGAAATGCTGTCGACTCGTCCATTGTATTGGATAATCCCTTGAAACACTGTATCCATGTTGGGTAGGCAGTATAGCTTCCTCAATTTTGTAACACAGCATGTTATTGTATATTATTGTAACATAACAATGTGACATATCATTCATATTTTGTACCAGACTCACCTCAAAATAATAATCACAATCATTAGGTTGATTATTTCACTGCTTTGATCACCAATAAACCACAAAACCACGAAAATATCCACAGGTTATTGTTTGTTACTGATGATGGCCTAACCGTCGAAATCGATTTAACTTTGTAACTCATTATTTTCGTGGAAATAGACTACGTTTTCTCTATTCAACTCCGTTTTCTTTTTATTGAAATGGGTTTCCACAACTTCGTCGCGAGTGATTTAGTTCGTCCACAGATTTGTTATTATTAACATTCAGATTCATCAACTAGCTCAGTAGCTTCTTTTGTATTATTATTGACCTGTTATGTACTTTTCATCGATTATCAATATCGATTGTCGGTGTTTGCAGGTGCACCAACTTATCTATTGGTAGTCCTCAGCAGGTGTTTTATTCTTTTTTTTGTAATAAATTACCTACTGCATGGGAAATGTCCTCCAAAACGTATAAATAATTTATGCTGAATTTATATATTCCTATTCAAGAATATTGAATGAGTTTCGTGATGATTGCAGTGAATTAGTGCCATGTGATGCCATCGAGCTTACCTTCATGCAACCAAACCTTGATTTGTCCTCGAACCAGCGATTGTGTTTGCCGTGGATTTTCCAGGATTGGGACTGGAACGACTTTCTTCATTGTATATTGTATATGTATATCACCATCCTTCTTGCCCTTCACTTCTAACTCTTATAATTTATCGCGGTATTCGCACTTTTCATCATATATTATCATGTATTTTTCCGCTGTAAGATTACCTATGCATCTATCGTCACTCCTCAAATGCAAAATTGATTGGATCGAAATGAACAAGTAGGTAGTTGACAACCTTTTAGTGTCTCCAAATACTTAAGATTTGTTTGAGTGGTCCTTCGAAGCATTATTTAGCTACATTTTACCATAACAGCCTGCATTCGGGTCTAGAATAATTGGTTCTTTATATTCATGAGGATAAAACCCCGTTCTGGCCTAAACAATCAGTTAGTAAACATTTCAGCGAAATTGGTATGATAGTTCCGACGTTATCCCCATGATAACGAATTTCGAGTTACACACTCAGCAGACACACGTGATGAAATTCATAGGTGATTGTCTTGGAGTCGGCACCCAACTACCCTCAGAAGTTGAGCGGAATCTGTCGTTTAGGAACTGATAAATCGTACATTCAGGAAATTCAGGATCGCGCATGCGCTCAAGCTACGCAATTAGCGGACCGTACCCTGTACAATCCCTGAAAATTTCATCGGCATTGGTCGAGTAGTTCCAGATTTATGGCTATGACGATACATTTCAAGTTTGCTCATGTGCAGAACGTGTTACTGATACAATCGTGAAGTAATTGTCAGCCCCCAACTACCTCCGAATTTGATCGAAATCGATCTATTGAGAACTGAAAAACCGGAGTTAGTTAGAAAATGTAAATTTTTTGTTTCAACTTACGACTTACAATGCTCGAAAGTGTTCGAAGTTATTCCATTAGATAAGTACCTACTCAATTGATAATTAGAATGCCAACATTGGTGCCTGCCGTCAATAACTTTTATTATTATGCAAGAATGATTTGAACTATTACATATCGAACTGAAGAATACGTTTCCTGAAATCTAGTTGAAATCGGTATTAAATCAATCAATCATCAATCAACCGGTTTTGCCCACCACAGTCCAGCAGGGCCAAGGGTGGGAGGGGGGGGGGGGGGGGGGGGGGGGGGCATGAATTTGTGAGGTACCTATCTCTCCTGTAAAATTACGATTTTGTGGGTTACGACAAGTGCGCTTGTGAGAGTCGATTATGTTCTGACAGTAGTATATGTATAGGTAGGTTGTGTAGTAGGTAAATAAAGTAAATAAAAAATCAAGGAAAGTAAAAGAAGTTACATTCATACCGCATGAGTTGATGACCGAATTTTCAAAGAATCATTTTGACCGATTTTGTGGATCATTCTTATGAGAAATTTTGGGCTGATTCCGAGTATACCATATTATGTTCCCATGCTTAAGGTGGTGGGTAATTTACACCAAAAAACCTCAAAAAACACGTTTTTTGAGCCTTATTTTTCAAAATTACTTGGAGTACTCCAAAATTTCTGGGCAAGCCCAATTACAAAGGAATAAACCACAGAAGAATAGAACAGAGATGACAAAAAAATGTGACTAATGACATAAAATGAAAAAAATGCGTGAGTAATCACCAAATAATAGTACTTTCGAAATACATAACATAGTTTAATTACACTCCAAGTGGCACACACCTAGGAGACAATATGTTGGAGGATGAGGAAAATGAGGCAGTTTTCAACTTTGAGAGGGAATCACAGAAAAAATCAAAAAAGTTCTAGTTAGTTCTTTCGTTATTGACATTTTGGAATTTTCTGTACCTATGTTTTAGATTGATCACATGGTCAGATATCGTCTGGAGTGACACATATATGTACTTCAGGAATAGTTTTAGAAAGGTCTGAAACGGATTCCCAAGGAGAAAAGTTTTGAAATTTTTCATTCCTGAAATTTTCAAACCAGTTGCTGCATTTTCTTCGAAAATTCACTGAAAGGTGGGGGAAGTTTTTCGGTTTTCCCGCTGTGAGAGTCAATAATCTCCCACATGTAATTGAAAGCTCATTCCAGCTTTGGAGGAAAAGAGAGGAAAAAAGTTTGAATTCTTGGTTACGAATAGTCCATTCTGAAAACGCGGAACATGGAACGGGCAGGCGACTAATGACGTAACTGCCCTAAGGGTTTTCCCTCTTCCCATGAACAATGATTTAAATTCTCCAATCAACTCCACCAATCCTCATCCCCACGTCCTCATTGTAAACTGGGAGGGACGCCCGACCATTAATTAGCCCTTCCGAACCCCCTTGGAAAGGGGCAGAGGGTGTCCGGAGGTACTGGAACTAGATGGTAACCCACCCCCAGGCAGGCAAAGGGGGTTCAAATTAAAACGAACGTTGAATCAGTGAGCCGCGAGTAGTGATAGGGTTGCAGAGTCATCAGCCTCCAGGGAAAGGACAGAGGGGGCCACGACTGTCCCTGGTTTCATCCCTGCCCAGTCCACCAGTTTTACCACGCCTAGTTACCATTCCCACCCCGCCCAGTCCGCGAATTCATTTAATTAATTCTGTTGAAAGAGAGAGTAGAGTCCTCTTCCTACTCAGTTTGCGGTTGTTCATCCACCTTTTTCGTCCATCACCCGAGTGCCCTACATCTTTGTGAATCAGTCCCTCAAACCCCAAAATTAAGTGGTGTACTCCAAAATTAGCTGGAAATTCCAAAACGTCACGAGTGTATTTGAACTTGCAACTGATGACCTGAGTTTCCTGAACGTGGGCAATCGCGGGTGCCGTTGGTGCCTTCATGTCAATTTAATTATTTTGAAAGTATGAGAAAAATACGAAATTTTGAATTTTGAAATACCCACCTGATCCCTCTAGAGAATCGAAAAACAAGAAGAATGCCGCAAACTGCATCAAAATCGATCAAAAATTGATTTATTGAGGAAAAACTGAATTACGGCGGTCTTTGGCCTATTTGGTCTTTATAACTATCGGTCTTTAACAGTTCTGAACAGCCCTTCTACTCGTTTGATCTAAGGATATTATTCAGCCATGAATAACGCCTCCTTCAAATGCCTCTGAACCCCTCGATTTCGGTTTTCATTACCTATAGTAATTTATGCAGGCGGTATTCACTATCACTATGCCTCCCAGAACATTACTTGGACGATCCGACACTCCAAGTTCTGTTCAAATAGCTGCATCCCAGAAAACTCTTTGATACACAATATGCACAATAGCCAAAGTATCCTGCTATGAACCACCAAGGACCGAGCTTACGATCCTCACAGAAGGACATAATCATCCCTCGTCACAGGATCATAATATCCAAGCTTATATTGCCGTACTAGTTTAATTCTAAAAAATACTGCGCAATCCGCTTCATTACCACATCTGTCTCCGGGTCAGGACCAATCTTCTCAATGACCAGGACCATGTGTTACCGTTAAGATATCCTAACTAATAGCTGCTTAAGAAAGTAGAGATTAATAGAAGGTAAGAGTCTACAATAATTATTATTACTTGCCATCCCAGAGCAAGACCCAAAATGAGGAAATATCGTGTATTATAAAATCAATTTTTTTTTTGACTTTGTATTGTTATTCGGAATAAAATAACACTGCCAAAACAAAGAAACAAAAATAGCTTATCGTTCGGGTGTGGAGAAAGAAGGCTCTTGAGAAAACCTTTTCCTATACGTCACACTTAAAGAACTGAACCGAAAAAGAGTGCGCTGAGATCGCATTGAG
>JAEMON010000012.1:21218789-21229518 GCA_030264115.1 Lygus lineolaris
GGGGGGGGGGGGTCCAGAGTAAACATCCGATCGATCATTGGATGGGATGATTGGTAGTCCGGTTTTGCCTCGAGGTGATGACGGTAGATAATGTAATTGTAGTTATCTAAGCGCTAATTCGAGAAGGAGGATCAAAGGGCCTATCCCACTGACCCTTCTGTGTCTCCAAGCCCCACTATCCTGCCGAGTAATAATTTGAATCCACTGATTGGCACTCCACATTGGGATGACCTCAGCAAAACCATCTGTTTCAATAGGTAGTTATACGTATTAATGATAGATATAATTATACCTACTGTTCTTTTCTCCCTCCGTTTTTAAAGAAAACATGAGGTCGTCCAGTTTTTGACATGGATATCTCTAAGGTGAGGGGCTCTGTGAAAATGTAACACAAAAAGTTCCATTCATGCAGCATGAGTTGGTGAGCGAATTTTCAAAGAATAATTTTAACCGATGTTGTGGGTGATTCTTATAGGAAATTTCACGCTGATTCCGAATATACCATATTATGTTCCTATGTTTCAGATGGTATTTCACACCAAAAACCTCAAAAAACACGTTTTTTAGCGATTTTTGAAACTAAATGTTCAAAATTTGACCCCTTGGAGTACTCCAAAAATTCTGGTCAACGAACTTGTCCTTTCTTTTGATATTATTGACATTTTAAAATTTTTTTTGATTTTTTATCTCGATCTCTCGGGCAGATATCGTCTGGAATGACACATAAACATATATATAAATATATATACATATAAAACAGTGTTAATTTTCAGGAATCGTTTTAGAATGGTCTGAAACGGATTTCCATGAAGAAAATGTTCAAAAATTTGCCTTACAAAAATTTTGAAGCCATTGCAATAGCTTCATTTTCTTCGAAAATTCGCTAAAAGAATACAACTTTTCTATTTCGGTCGAATTTCAAGTACAACCAACGCGTTGGTAGAGATGTGTAACTTCCGCCATTTCCATCGCACAGAAATTGTTCGCCACTCGTTGGAAATCTCTCGATTTATGTGAAAAATGTACACATCTCAAGCTAGAAATTCCCCCCTCCTTACGCAGCTGGCTACATCCCTAAACTAATTTGATCGGACTATAAACAAAATTTTGGTTTGGCAAAAACATGAATGTTAGGTTTCTATAGGTAACGATTTCCAACACGACCGAATGACGCTGTTAAAACTAAGATTGCTAAGTAACCATTATGAAGTAATAATGTGAAGAGGAGGCACTACATGGTAGGTATACTATTGAGTAGTAGTTACTTGTAAGCAGTAAGTAGTTACTAGACATATCCATGATCTATTGTTTCTCCCATCAAGGGAAACATTTTTGGCTGTGAGTTGCATTATCTTTTTCGAAAAGATCAGGTAGCTATCTAAAATCGATGTTATATGGTTTGCACCGGGAATTTCCCAGGACATGCGAGGTACATCATTCGTCCCGTGATTTTCATAAATAGCCAGTAGGTAAATAAAATAAATGATATTTTCTGTTGCGCAATAGAAATACAGACGTCATTCTCCTTCTCCACTTCGTTGTACGTTCGCAACTTTCCTAAACTCTTACCTCTTATCCTACTCCTCAGTGGCGTATATACCTTCTGATTCGGGGGGTTAGGTGAATAACTCACAGTTTAAAATCAAAAATAAATATACAATTTGTAAGAACGATGAATTCGCTATGATATACAATTTTTCAACCTATCTTCTTCAGTTGATTTTCAAGGCTCAAAACTTAGCCCAAAGCTCAAATTTCGAGGGCGTTCCAAAATTCGACTTTTCTTTCACGCATGCGTTCGTTTCTAAACTAAAAATACCTACTGTTGAGCTGGGAACGCAACAAAAGTTCCATTCATGCAGCATGAGTTGGTGAGCGAATTTTCAAAGAATAATTTCAACCGATTTTGTGGGGGATTCTTATAGGAAATTTCAAGCTGATTCCGAATTTACCATATTTATGTTCATATGTTTGGGATGGTATATCACACCAAAAACCTCAAAAAACACGTTTTTTAGCGATTGTTGAAACTAAATTCTCAAAATTTGACCCCTTAGAGTACTCCAAAAATTCTGGCCAACGAACTCATCCTTACTTTTGATATTATATACATTTTAAAATTTACATTTTAAAATAAATATATATATACACATATAAAAAAGTGTTAATTTTCAGGAATTGTTTTAGAATGGTCTGAAACGGATTTCCATGAAGAAAATTTTAAAAATTTGCATTACAAACATTTTGAAGCCATTGCAATAGCTTCAAAAATTTGCATTACGATAATTTTGAAGCCATTGCAATAGCTTCTTCTCTTCTAAAATTCGTTAAAATCTTTCTCCGGATCTCAGCTTTCCGGGGTTTCCAAGTATCGTAATAATCGGATTGTGACACCTCCTGAATCACTTTGACTGATCAAAAATTGATTTTTCGATAGAAATAGTGAATTTTCTGGACATAATATATATTATATGTTAATAACACAATAACATAATTATGTTAATATACATATTAATAATATGTTAATAATATTTTAATAATATATGTTAATATACGTTAATATATATGTTTTTAACAACTCAATGCAACTAAATAATGCTAAAAAGTGATTCGAACTCTGAAAACTCGCTCATTAAGTCAAACTCTTTTCAACGAGATTATTATTGTCCTTGTGTCTAATCAACTTTCAAATTAACGTAACTAGACGATAACTTTTTCCCCATTAGGAGTTTACCAGTCTTATCAATATGACAATTGGGTATTTTAAATTATGCTCGCTCCGAGGAACGGGAATGAGTCAGTTGAGTGAGTAAGTGAACATGGAAACGAGGCATTCGAACAATCCGAAACCTCCAAATATATATGAAAATGCGCACGTGATATCGAGATTTTTCTTCTGGTAAAAGGCTTTTATTCTAGCTAATAGTTTATTACTATATTGAAGTCAATAATAATTGGGTTTCAGGGTAGAAGGAGTAGAAGTGTACGGCACCTCTAAGTTAATGAATTGTTTTAGAGAACATTTTCTGGATACAGTGTAGCTAAATAACCACTTTCGCTTTAGCAGAGCTTGTTTATCATTGTGCGGTCGTGGTGAGGGAACTCCAAGACTGTCAATTCATATTTTGGAGCAGCATTATCGCTTCTGGGGTAATATCCGCCGAAAGATGATAATTTTAGATCACTATGGAGATGGGGTTAATTCCACCTTATTTTATATGCCATACCCCCACTCAGCAAACCGAAATACATAGCTTCCTAATACCTTTGGTAGTGGGGGAGCAAAATCCCTATTGAATTTAAAGCGCTAGGCACCTGTACCCTGACAATAATTTCTGAATGAATACTTGATAGAGAGGTCTGAGCCGTACTTCTACCCTGAAACCCGACCATTATTAACAAGGGCAATACCACTAAACAGATACGTATAAAATGCAGGGCTGTTCTCCTCAAAATAATAAATAAATGAAAAATTAAAAATCATTCTTTACGAGCATTTGAAAAATCAGGATCGCGCACTTTTGCTCATGCGCAATGTGTGCGCGATTCACACCAACTTTCTTATTTCAAATGAGCCCCATTCCGAATTTCTTATTACGGATTCGGATTCTTCATGAAATTTCAAGAGAAAAATTTCGAGTTTATCAAATTTTTGAGAGCTTAATGTATTATTTCACGCCGAATAACGTGGTGATGGTAATTTTGGTTTATTATTTTCTATAATGAACCTTTGGAATCGAACACGACATATTTTTTTAACCCCCCTCCCTCAAAATTTGAAGTTTTACTTTTCAAAATACGTATGTACTTAGAATCCAAAAATTGAATAATAAAAATCCGCCCGTCCGCCGTCGTCGTCACTTTCTTTAGTCACCATGGACCAAAATTCTTGAAATTTAGTATACTTATATGTTTTTGCTCAGCTGGCGCGTCAGTTTTTAATGAAACTACACTTGTCAGTAGATAGGTAATTGAAGGTCAGTTGAAGGCACAACAGGGTTACTATAAGTCCTACTTTAGTAGGACACGTCCTACTTTTTACACTTTGTCCTACCGTCCTCCGTACTTTCTTGGATTCGTCCTACTTTCAGCCTTTGAAAAAAACAAAAAACAAAAAAAAACAGGTAGGATCAACGCTTTACGCCGCATACATTGTGACACGAATAAGTCAGACATAACATATTATTTAGGCATGCGACATAAATATTCATGCCGAAATGGAAGAAAAGTCTGCCAATTGGGTAGGTTTTTACTTTGGTATAGCTTCGATGATTCGAACAAGAAGTTCACGATCGTGTTGATATTTTTCTAAACTTACAAACAACAACAAGATCAAGAATATCCTACATCAATACCACCCAACCAACTTCGATTATCGGTTGTTGAGTAACGTTTTTGGTGTCAGCCTTTTCAGAAAAATCCCCAGCTATAAGCCATATCCATGTAAAAAAAATTTGAGCGAAATCGGACCATTAGGTCGTGAGAAATTGATGTTTCAAAGATTTCACGTTTACGCATGCGCAGAGGCTACCGTTGGTCGGCTAGTAATGAATTTCATAGGGGACCATCTAGGGCCTAACCCGCGTAATCCCTGAAAATTTCACCAGAATCGGATGGAAATAGTGGAAGTTATGCGTGTGACAAGGATTCCCGGACACACAGACAGACAGACCGACAGACAGACACGAAACCAAAATTGTTCAGGAAGGTCTAAAACGTAAAACGCGAGTTGAAATTTTGATTTTGGAGCCAAAAAATTTTTCACTTTTCAAAAGTGAAAACAATGCTTCCGCTACCTTGGTAGACCCGGAAGCAAAATGTTTTAATTGAAAAATAAAAAATAAATTAAAAAAAAGTTGATTTGAACGTGGAATTTGAGCAAGTAACCACCACAAAAATTAAAGTTTACCTACCTTCAAAAGATTTATTTTGATTCGCCTGTCTTCAAAATGGATAAATATTATAGTGCTTTGTTCCAGGTGTGTGTGTCATTAAGAACAAATAATGCCTATTGATTAAAATTCAGAGGGCGGATAAATGCTTATCTAGATTGAAAAATGAATAAATGTCCTCGTTGTTCACATTAATTGTACTCGCTTCACAAAAAGGGACATAGTAACCCCGCCAATATAATTATTGTAATACAATGGTTACTGACTATATTTTATTTCACATTAGCTGGGGAGCACCTTTGTTGAGGGATGGCAACAAAAGAAAACTAACGGATGACGATGTGTGCGAACCAATGAAAAATCAAAAGTCTCGTCATATGGAAGAGCTTGTAACTAAGTAAGACTCACTTTTCTCACAATTTTACATTTTATACAGGTAGGAAGACTAGAAAGGTAGTTACAATATGATTTTTTCCCCTACGAACAATACGTTTTGGGTGTCATCTGAAAGCAAAATAGTATTCATGGGGTATTCATGGTCTGATTCTATGGTCGAATATCGAATCTGATATTCGATATTCGAAACTCAAGGGATCATGAGGCTCCTACATTTTTCCCCGTCGAATGGTCGAAAATCGAAGTGCGCTTAGCGCTCCTTGCGGCATCTGGCGAAGGCCATGTCAGGATATCAGTGTTATCACCTAACCTGTTATCAATAGCCGTTTGTCAATATTGTCAGTTTGCTTGTTTGTACATACCTATCTTAATTCCTAATCATGCCGAGAAAAAGCCAGAAAGCGAAATGTATAGATGAAATTGTGAATTCACGAAATTGTGATAGCGAGTGATAGGACACGAGCGATAACGGAGAGAACTTCGTAAAGCTACCGCTAGGATCGCTGCAGCATTTCGATATTCGACGTCGAAATCCTATTTACGACGCCTCCAACCCGTGGTAGATTCGAATCGTCGTAAATCGAATCGGAGTCGGGGCGCATGCGCACTAGCTCACTTCGAAAGTCCCAATACGACGTCGAATATCCTGAACCATGAATACCCCTTACGTCTCTTCTCACTTTGGCAGTTGTATCCAACTGAGGAGCAAACCTATCATTCTACAAAATTATTATGAGTGATAAAAATAATCCAAGTAGGTAGATTGTCTTCTAGCCTGTTCAGCTCAGTTAGCGCCTATTATTTTCATGATGACAGGTAAATACATAGCGAGCTTTTTTCCTTCAAAACCCCTTCCTCTCAAAACCCCAAGCAGTGAGTGAGTGAATGATGACAGGTAATCGGATTACTAACCAGGGCCCAGGTGATTTTGGTGATTCCAGCTATACCCGAAGGTAGATTTCCTGTGGTCTTTGACCAGAGCAGGTACCGAGAGTATCGATTGTAGCAGTATCCATTGAGAAACTGCTGAACTTCCAGGCCGTAGGATTTCGTGTAAAACCCCTCGATTTTTTGAAACCACACATTTATGCATTTTTTTTAGTTTTACCTCATATTAATCTATACCGTTGAACCTACAGAGATCAAATTCTGGCGTTCACACTTTATTGCTACTCTGATATTTCCAATGGAAGCATTTTTTGTTAAACCCATCCGAAAAAAAGGTGGATTATACATTTTTTTGAAATTTTAAATTTTCTCTTCCTTTATGTGAAAGAAATTGGATTATAAGCAAGACTTTCCATGAGCAATTTTTTGATTGGGTGAATGGGAAAAATGGAAATACTTGGAAGAGAGCTGCAATACCCCCTTAATTAGGAGAAGTAATATTCCTTGTAGCATCGTTTGAACGGAGCGATGCGACAAGGAGGAAGGCGAAGGAAGGAGATTTAGATCTCAAAGTTTTAGTGATAGCAGCTTCCTGCAATGGACCCTTCCGCAAGGATTTGAACAACAATTTATTTTGGGCAGGAAAGAACACTCGCCACAGTCATCGATCCAATAAGTCAATGGAAATCTTAGATTTTCAGCCATCCATTATTGATTCAACCATTTTGGCATTGTTATCAGAGCGTGGAATGAAGAATTGGACAGATGCAAGGAATCTGGAAAAACCCCACAGCTGGTCAGAGCCATAACGCGACTGTTTGGCCCACAGTATATGATAGTAATTATTTGCACGATAATTCAAGAGACAATATCGTAAGTACGAGTAAATCTGAAATAAAATGTTTGTACCGATTTTACATTTCGATCCAAGATTCACTGGTATCGTGCAAGACAGAAAATCCCCTAGCAAGTTCTTGCAAATATTCTCAGTTTTAAATAAATGACCGTTGTTCAGTTTTGTGCAGGTTTATTTTCTCTACATCTTACTTGAGCACTTTTCTCAAGATGCTGGGTCTCAGTCTTTCGCCAATGCAACGTGGGCTGCAACAGGAATAATACTTTGTGCCGTTATGAAGACCTTATTATTTTCTGTTGCCACCTTCCGAGCATTATTGACTGGAATGAACATCCGACTGGCCACGAGCACTCTTCTGTACCAAAAAGTGAGTTTTGATACCGGGCAATCACAGTGAGCCCGTGAATCATTCTTTCAACAATCTGTGTTTCACATTCATCGTTTTGTATTGAAAAACGTCTGCCAAGTTGGGTGGGCAGTATAGCTTCCTCACTTTTGTAACATGGACGTATAGACTCAGTTAGTGAACATTTCAACGAAATTGGTAAACTAGTTTCGTATTTAGCCTATGACAATAAATCTCAAGTTTGCGCATGCGCAGTAGCCATACTTATCCAACTGGGAAAATTCATAGGTAATTGTCTTGGAGTCAGCCCACAACTACCCTTCGAAATTGAGCAAAATCCGTCATAAGGAACTGAGATCTCGTAGTTTCAGTAAATTTACGTGAGAGCATGCGCACACGCTATCAATGGTTCGATGACTATTAAATTAATAGGGAACTGAGTAGGGGCTACCTCAATCTCTGAAAATGTCACCAGCATTGGTCGAGTAGTTCCGGAGTTATGGCTATGAAACTAATTTCAAAATTGCGCATGCGCAGTAGGTATTACTGATAGAATCGTTTTGAAATTCGAAGGTAATTGTCAATCTCCAACAATCCACCGAATTAGAGCGAAATCGATACATTAGGGACAGAGAAATCGTAGATTCAGGAAAGTCATACTGTACTGTCCGTTCACGATAGAGGGAAGAAGGAAAACACAATTTTACTACCTGTACTGGAACGTTGATGGATCATTACTGGGGTTTGTAGTAGGCTCACTCTGTGGGGACAATCATCGTGAACGGACAGTAGAATAAGTGTTCAACAGTAATAATTCCGAATGGGTATCCTCTCTTGAGTACTTATGTGGGTGTACTGATTATGAGTATTATAGTAGTATTACTATCAAAATTTTGAAGCTATTGCAATAGCTGCATTTTCTTCGAAAATTCGCTAAAAAATGGAGAAGTTGTGAAGTTCAAGCCCCGCCAGGGGCACATTTTTTCACCTCTAACTGTTTACACCTTTTCAACCATCAGCCGTTGTCATTTCAATACTAACTTATTGCTGGTGCGTCGTTCAATACACATAATAATTGCAGGTGCTGAGACTCAGTAAAGCGAACAAATCCAAATTTTCGACAGGATTCGTCATTAATCTCTTTGCTATCGACGGTAAAAAACTGGAGCATTCTTGTCACATGTTGATCTACCTGGTTCTGGCACCTGTCCAAATCATCGCCGCGTCTATTTTCATGTGGTTCGTCGTTGGTTGGCCAGCAATTACTGGATCCGCCTTCACCATCTTATGCGTCCCTCTACAATGTACGTTGAACATATAATAATTTACTATACAACTATAGGGTTTACCCGATTGCTCAGAATCACTGCAAATTTTATTAAAATACTTTTTTGAAATGAATTATTCCTGAAATGAAGAATGTTTTGCAGTGTGGATTTCAAGAAAATGTTCGGCAACAAAACAAAAGATAATCGGAAAAACCGACATACGCGTTCGTATAATGAACGAAATCATCTCTGGTATCCAAGTCCTGAAGATGTACGCATGGGAAAATCCGTTTGCCGATCTAATTTCCGCTGCAAGAAAGTAATAAGTTACTATTTTAGTAATAGTTACCTACTAATGATGTAATACCTAAATTATGATAAACTGCCTACTTTTGTTCAATGTATTTTCCATATTTGCTGTTCCATTTCACTACCATAATATCAACCTACTATTACTTCAATCGTCCCAGAGGTTGCACTTGGGAAGACTAAGCCCAGTAATCTACCTAATATAAGTTCAACCAGTTGGCACTCTAGGGTTGAGGAGACTGAGTTCAGACGTGAGTTCATTCCAATTATGTGCACCAGAGTGCACAGGTGCCCCTCTTGAATGGATGTCAAATCGAGCGTGATCCCCCCAGACCACCCTGCGTACCACCTTCCAGCCAGAAAAGCTATGTCAAATTGGTGTAGATTCACCAGATCGAGAAGGTAGGAGTAGTTGGAAGTTGTTGTAGGAGTAGTTGTTGGTTTACCATAATTTCACCTACCATAATTTTGTAGGAGAAGTTGTTGGTTTACCATAATTTCACTACCATAATATCAACTTACTATCATATATCAACTTATCATATTGTTCAGCCCATTGGGTTGGAGTGCCTAATGTGAGTTTTCTAATTTCGTTAAATTTCCAGAGAAGAACTTGAGTGCTCGAAAAAAGCGCTGAGATACAGAGCGGCCGGCGCGATGAGTCTTTTATATCGAACCCGCACGGCAGTTTTTCTCGTACTTCTTTCGTACGTCCTATGGAACGGTCATATTGGCTCCATCAGAGTAAGTTTGATTATTACCTAGTAACTTCACAAGAATGTATTTCTTTTCTCAGCCGAATTGTATATGTTAAAACTTGGCTAGAAGGTAATGAACAGTACAATAAAATTCATTAACTCGGCATCATTTTTCTTCTTCGCAAACGAAAACCTTACGAGCCTTATGTTATGATTTTTCTTCCATCATTAATATTGGAAAATTACCTAAACATGGTTAATATTATGCGTTTTCATCTTACCAGGTCTACGTTGTGATGGGTTTGTTCAATATTTACCAAGTACCTGTGTCTCAGCTGATGACAAAAGGGTGCATTTACCTCGGAGAAACGTTGACATCTTTGAATCGAATGACTGTAAGAAGTTTTTCCCACATGTTATTCTCCAAGAATGCGTAGTTCTTAGATTGTTAGTTCTGTGACATTCCGCACAAGTTTGGTCATTCCATGGCTAATCAACACCTGTTTTTGACTATCCAAAAAAGTCTATAGTAACAGTTTTTGTAGGAATTTTTACTCAGCCGTGAAGATGATGATAGTCATATGGGCGAAACGTTTAATGGCGGTGATGGGTTGAATATTTCGGAACCTTCTTTCGAAATTGACCGCGAAGCAGCTGTCAGCATCACTGATTTGACGGCCACTTGGTCGGAAGATGCTTTGGAACCAGTCTTGAATGACGTCACTTTGGATTTTCCTAGAGGAGAACTCACTGCCTTGGTTGGAGTTGTTGGTTCCGGAAAGGTGAGCCTAATGTTCTGTCTGCTGATTACTCAATGAATTTGTTTACCCTTATATGCATACATTTAGTGTAGTTTCACGACACTGGTGGAGTTTCACCAGATCGAGAACGTGTTAGCAGCTCGAAGTTGAGCATTCGCTCACCAGAGTGCGTAAGTACCCCTCTTGAACAGATGTCAAATCGAGCGTGTTCCTGCCTGAGGAGGCCTGGGGTTAACATCAGATGTTAACAGATTCTGTTCAAGAAGGGTACCTATGCACTTTTAGCGAATTTTCGAAGAAAATTAAGCTATTGCA
>JAEMON010000012.1:21231756-21249814 GCA_030264115.1 Lygus lineolaris
AAACCAAAATCATCTGATCCACTCAAGCTTACGCGGAAAAAATAATTAAACATCCAAGCTTCTAAGGACAACTGTAGGAAGCTAACTGGAAAAATCCCATAGGGAATGTCAGTCCCTCGCCAAGACACACTCCGCAGGCACTGCTCAACAGTAGGATCAAACCACGTTGTAGCGCAGTTACCCATGTACCCATGACGATATTATGTGTGCTGTATTTATCGTCAGAGTTAACAAAAATTTAAGATTTTCCGAACTGCTGGTAATTATAGTAAATTTTATCCAGTCCTACTTTGGCACTGCCAGCGTTGATTCCTGCTATACAGATTGATGTACCTACTCATGTTCTTCTCAAGTGATTTACTGTTATCATTTTTTAGAGCTGTGTACAGAAACGCCGATACATATTTACTGGACGACCCTTTGTCAGCAGTTGATGTCAACGTTGGGAAGTCGATATTTGATGAATGTATTCGAGGTAATTTTCTGTTCACCACTCTCATCCTACTTATATAAGTGTTTCTGAACCTTAGTCTCCTCAAATTGGAAATTGGAGAAAATGTGGATACAGATAAATCAAAATTCCGATCTATAGGTACACCAATGAATATAAGGACCTGAAAGCCGAACACTTCCCCCACCTTTTGTCTTTTAATATTTAACTTTTAGCTTTACGTACCTGTTAATAAATACGTATGTAAATACCTACCTAACGATTCACTATCTCACTCTTTCATCGATCTTGAATCCTTGAATAATACACTAATTTTCTCCCGTTAATTGTGTGGGTTTCAGGAATTCTGAAGGATAAAACTGTCCTATTAGTAACACATCAACTGGAAGCTTTGGAGACCGTGAAGAGGATTGTATTAGTTGACAATGTGAGTTCTATCTATTAATTTTAATATCGATAATATTACATTAGTTATGGTTAGGTATTAAATTCGAGGTTAACTCACCATTTTGAAGTATTGCATCGTTAAAATAACTTGTATCGGGGGTTTCTGCAGGGAACTGTGAAAACTGTCGGATCCTATAGCGATATAATTGGCATTGGCCATGAAATCCCAATGGAAAACATTGATATAAACGAGGAGTGCGGTTTCTCCACTGAAAAATACGTAAGCGAATTTGCAATGAAAACTCTGACGAGATTGAACTCGCTGAATATGAAACCATTTTAATATGTACTGAAATCATTCATTCACAAATAATCTATGAAGCTACGATCTCCTCATGTCATCAAGATTGTGGAAGAATTCCAGCAGAACTCATTTTCCAACTTTGATAGCACTTTCAGGGCTACTGTGTTCCCTTTTATGAGCCTTTATTGCTCGAAAAATACACCATCGTGTACCTACATCAATGAGTTCTCCAATCCTCCTCGATTGAAAGCATTCGTGGATTTTATATATACATTCCTTGCTAAACATTACAGTTAACTCTCTCTCTCGCTTACAAGTGAATCACGAAACATATAGAAGGAAAGAAGAACGAAGATAAATAGATATTTGCGCAGCCCTGGTGTATTAGAGGTGAATCAATGAATTCTGAGCAGCGCATTATTCCATTTAGAATAGAAATTATGTACACGATGAAGCAAATTTTTACTGCAATAGAGATTTGATTGAGGGGACACAGCCCTAAAAGAGCTCTTCAAATTGGAAAGGAGTTCTGAGAAGAGTCCCGAAACATATTCCTCAAGCAGGTTTCTCCTACTTTATGCTTACTGAATCAAGCAATTCATTTAATTTTTCAGGATGATATAGAAAATACTGACCCTCAAGACAAGAAACCCTTCATCGAGCCAGAGCACAAAATGTTTGGGTCCATCAGGAGTGCACCTTGGATATACATCAAAAGTGGCGGACCATTTTGGTTGACCATCTTTTTGCTTTTCATTTACATGTCCACTCAAATAAGTGGGAGCTTTTATGATTTTTGGCTTAACCACTGGTACGTAAGCTTTAGTATTCATCCAGGTATTTATTTGGGACATTTAATCGTTGTTCTCTCTATGAGTTTAGGTCTTTGTACTGCGTAATATTTCAATCCTAGGCTTTAATGACTTTACTTCCCGGGGAAACGTTATTTCTTCATGAAACGCTCTCTAGGCCTCGTTCTCCAAATCATCGATGAACATTCCTGCAATACTCTCCACTACTTGATGGGAAATTTAAGGTCAAGTTAAAGAATATTACGACTAATATTACGTAACTAATTGGACTGTGTGACATTTCATGGATTTACAGGATGAAAATAGAAGATTATCTTTGGTATATCAAAGCAATTGGCGATCACGGAGGTAGGAACAACAGTGGACATTCAAATATGACCCTCCATCCGCAAATGGATGGTACAACAGAATCTTGCTTGGTGATATTGGGAGTCGTACTTCTGGTCATGTTGACATTTGCAGTCATTCAGGTGTTCTTCACAGCACATTTCTGCACAAGGGCTTCCCAGACGATACACGATAAGATGTTCAATGCTGTCCTCAGAACATCGATGTCTTTTTTCAACAACAACACATCAGGTCAGAGTGGGAATTGTATCAGTTCAGCAGATAACTTATCTAGGCTACTATGTTTCTACTACATTCTCGTGATGAGCAGACTCCCTATGAAATTTGCCTGAACATTCGTGTCACGAACTAATATGGTTATATGACTAATATGTTTGGATAAACCGAGAGCTTTCGAACGAATGGTCAACGAATTTTGTGGGATGAAAAACGACTAAGTACCATTTCCCTAGCAACGACTCGGTTGTAAGCGGAAATCATCAGAAAATTATTGAAACACAGAATGTGTTTTAGCTCACGTGTTTCACATAAACCCCTCTTCAATCTTCAATTTTCGACTCAGCCGATCTGAGAGCTCCATTTTCGAATCAGCTGATCTGGGAGCTCCATTTTCGACTCAGCTGAGCTGCGAGCTCAATTTTCGATGCAGAGAGTAGTACCTCAAAACATTGCGGTAGTACCTCATTGATTTCTACCTAGCCTTCACTTTTCGAGTTAATAAATAATAATAAATTAGTAAATGTTAACGTGCTCTACGAAGAAGGGGGTCAATGTGCCTACAAATGAACATCATGGTATTTAGGGATAAATTGAGAGCTTTCCAACGAGTGATGTACGATTTTTGTGCAATGAAAATTGCTTAAGTTACTTTTCCCCATAGCTACATATTGGTTGTAAGTGAAAATCATCACAATTATTTTGTAACAAATTTGGTAACGCTTTTTCCTAATGGTTTTCGAGTTATGTGCCAGAGCAAAGACATAAAATGTCAAAATTTGTTAGGAAAAACAGGAGCTACTAGTATTTTAGATAAATATAGTAACATGATGGGTAATATTAGAAAGCGCTAAATTCTTTGTTAGAATAGATCAAAAAACAAAATGTTACGGAAACCCCCTTTTCATCGTACCTGTGTTTCAGGAAGAATACTCAATCGATTTTCCCAAGAATTATCCACAGTTGACGATACGCTGAGTGAACTCCTTCTGGAAACATTAGTGGTGAATGTTATTAATTTAATTATGTGTACCTACAATATAGGAGAAACAGTATGTTAGAGTATTGAGTCATAATGGGGAACTTGCATGGGTAGGAATTTTGCATTTCGAACCTTCGAAACCCCCTGGCGCAAATTTTCAGCGAGAAATTACGGCTGGTTCGCCCAGAAAATCTCATTTCACAGTTAAGTACCTACTTGAACGGAAATATTCCAAAAATCATCTCATCAACAGTGATATTAGCTATTGCTATTGATGGTTATTGATTGATAGTTATTTATTTATAGCTATTCCTTTTGATGGTTATTGGTTTTGCACGTGCTATTGATGGTTGTTTTTAATGTACTTGTACTTAACTAATTTATTTTCTGTCGGTTCGATGCTGATTATTGCTTATCGCATTTTTCCAGATAGGTTTGTACCTTCTTGGAACGTTGGTGATGGTGGTCATAGTAAATCCTTTCATCATCGCTATAATTGCCGTATGTGCTGTTGTCATTTTAACCATCAAAACCTTCTACGTCCGCTCCTCAGCACAACTTAAAAAACTCGAAAGTGCATGTCAGTAAGATCTTTGGACATAAATTAGGTACCTATTATTATGTGAATATTGATTATTATATTCCAACTAATGATTTGATTGCCAGATTTGAAGTGATGCACACAAAAATGTAATTAATTAAATTTCAATGTATTTAGTGATGTTTTTGTGTTTCAATAAAGTCGATCGGCTGCACCGATTTCATCAAGGTTTTTTGCAAAACGATGGCAAAGTTCATGGCCAGATTATTGGCTATTAAGTATATGGTAGATTGATAGTTTAGACTTCTATTCGTCATCCTGTCGTTAGTTCGGCGATTGAGTAAAAAATACTTTTCCAAAAAAAAAAAAAAAAAAAAATGTTAGAACAATGTTACAACATTTCACGTCAAACGTAAAGGTGATGAGCGAAATCCTGGCAAAAGAAATTATTTGTGACGAGTTTTATACTAAAAGTATTTCCCTAAGATTCAAGAATATTGTTGAACATTATAAATCTGCCCGAGTTTCTTCATCATCCCATAATTATGATAATTTTCTTAATAACCGTCAATGCTATAAAACAATAATTACTTACAGCAAGGAGCCCGGTCATTGCGCACGTGAATCAAACGTTGACTGGACTGACGACAGTAAGAGCTTTCAACGCGCAAAACTTTCTTACCACCGAGTTCCACAAACACCAGGTTCTTACACCTTATATTCCACCTATAAATTATGTTATTTGAATAGCAACAAATTTGAACACCTACTCCGATTGCCTCAGCAACCTTAGCAGTATCAGCACAATTATGTAACCGGTATTCACTGCTCATGCGCAATTTCATGCTAATACTTATCTCAATTCTCAAGGAAGTTTCGAGGCATAATCTCAAATCTCTCAAACTCAATGATCAACTTCAAACTCTACTGATCTACTTCAAAGACTTTTACTTTTCTAAAACATAGAAGCTACACGAAAAATAAGATACCTAGGTATGCGAAGCAAGGGCGGCTCTGGGGAATATGATAAGGTGAGGCTGAAAACGTGCAACAAACTTGAAACATTGACAGGGGGTAAGATGAATGCGAAGTAGGTACTTTTAGTGAAGGATAAGCCAGTGGATATTGCTATCAAGTTCGGTATAGGACGGTGGAAGAGGATAATTAGCCATTTTGCACATATAGTACCTGCCTAATATGAAGAAATCATTGTCACGGCAGTACCTATATGTGGCTGTCTAGTTCCTTTAGTAATCAAGGCTGAACCAACTGTAGTAACCAAGGCCGAAGTCAGCCATTTCAAACAGGAGCCTCAAAGGCTTCCTTCTGGAAGGAATGCCTAAAAAGAAATCCGTATGAATCCATGGTCAATCTTCGTGATGCTGGTTTTCAGGTAGGTAGCAAAAAAAAAATCATTTTGAGGATAGTTCCTCCTCCTGTTACATTGTAGTTTCGTTTAGGGCACACCTTGTTGGTTTTCTACCCTGGAGTTACTACCGCTTAAAAATACCCACACGTCGATTCGACAAACCCTCTGAAATATTGTCTTGAATTACCGTTTCCATCTCTATAAACAGGAAAATTTCAAAAAACAAGATTTTCAATAAACAAAGTATAATTTTTCAACTCATTAAATACCTACTTATAGGTAAAAATCTTCAGGTACGTAATCATTTTTCCACAGCATGCGAAGCTCCTTTTTTGGACTGTACGTTTAAGATTTATGGAACATAAAAAAATATTTTAAAAACATCAATTTTTTCTGTTCACTATGCCCCGGGGGGGGGGGGGGGGGGGGGGGGAGGCTCTCTTACAGTCTCAATCCCCTGCTGCGCTCCTAGCGGTCACCACATGAAAATGAAATTGAAGACAAATCGAATCTACGTACGATTACCCTTCTAGGGTTAAATTTAATCAGGATTGAGAAAAGAACGCTGCTTGCTTCAAAACTTTCCTTACAACAAATTACAAGTCCCTGACGATGGGCTCCGTTGGAGTTCAGAAACGCTGATTGTAAACAAAATGTGAAAAAAAGGTGTTTACGATTGGAGTAATCATGATTAAATTTTAAAACGCTGCAAAATATTACACAACGGTTTATTATTTTCTGTATAGATCGCCCATCTACAAAGATCCTATCGACATAAGATACCCACCTACCGCGAGGTTCAAAATCTTGGCGACAATGACCTTCTTGTAATTATTATTATCGGAGAGTTGTATCATTCATTCTTAATGAAATTCAGTAACTAAGGAAGCTTCTGGAGATTTTGCCCACACGGGAAGAATTGCGATTCACACTCGTGTTTCTGCTCTTTTAGCGAATTTTCTATGAAAATGAAGCTATTGCAATATGGCTTCACAATTTTTGTAATGCAAATTTTTGACCATTTTCTTCATGGAAATCCGTTTCAGACCATTCTAAAACGATTCCTGAAATTTAACACTTTTTCATACGTATATATATATAAATTTATATATATGTGTATCACTCCAGACGATATCTGGCCGAGGGATCGAGATAAAAAATCCAAAAAAATTTTAAAATGTCAATAATATCAAAAGTAAGGATGAGTTCGTTGGCCAGAATTTTTGGAGTACTCCAAGGGGTCAAGTTTTGAAAATTTAGTTTTAAAAATCGCTAAAAACGTGTTTATCGAGGTTCTTGGTATGAAATACCATCTCAATTATAGGAACATAATATGGTATATTCGGAATCAGCGTGAAATTTCCTATAAGAATCATCCACAAAATCGTTTAAAATTATTCTTTGAGAATTTGCTCACCAGCTCATGCTGCATGAATGGAACTTACTTTGTATTGTAGCAGCGTAGATGATCACTCCGATGTTCTGAGAGATTCAGCCTCTGATAATTCACCCTGGAGCCGCCCTTAATGTGAAGAAACTGTACTGCCCATTCAACTTGGCAGAATTCTGTGTATACCTTTTTATCCGTTCATACAGGATCATAACGCCGGAGCTCAGTTTCTAATCATTGGATTGACCCGAACTTTTGGATTTTGGGTAGAATGCGTAAATCTGATTTACCTTTGCATCGTCGTTGCAAGTCTGCTAATGTTGAGTAAGTGGAACAGAACAATTACATTTATGTAGGTAAATAAAAAATTAAATAGAGTTATCAGGGAATGTAAAAACGATTTTATCAAGTTCCCAGAAATTAAAGTGTAAGTAGTAATTTATTACTAAGAAACAAAATGAGCAAAAATACTCACTACCTAAATGAAATACAGTCTATCAAACAAAATAACAACCACTAAAAAAACTCACTTTTTTCTTGCGAATAATCACTACTTGGAGGTATATTCAGTAGTTCAAGGGCCTGTTTAGCAATGTTTCACAAGTATTCGCGCTTCAACGTGTACATCACGCGTATCAATATCGATTTCTACAAATTACGGAAATAATAGTATTATTGTATTATTATAAGTCTTACAAGGTTTCTAATTACAATTCATTCGTGGTCGTGGAAATGTGAAATTGGGGAAAGACCGTGCATTGCCCAAGATGTCATCAAAAATTCTTACATCCCGACTATCAAAGAGTTTATAAGAACTCTTACTGTAACTTTATTAGGTATAACTTTGGACTAATAAGTTGAAAAAAAGGATGATTTCCCATTCCCTCTTCTCTTAACCGCTTTAGCAATAAAAAGTTGTTCACATTTTTCTTCGCTAGTAATCGATTAATAATTTCAAACTAGGTTTAGGCATCCTTTATATTATTCGATTTTTAAAATGACCTAATGAAATGTCAAATTCCATATTTTAAATTTATTTTAAAACTCAACATTTTTGAATATTTTGAATTTTTATAGAAATTTGATTATTTTGGATACCTAATAATAGTTTGGGTAGGAATCAATAATTTGGATAGTTCATCGCCCTCAAAATTTGACAAAGAAGAAGAATAATAAAGTCGTCAATAATTTCGACGTCGTCGTTTTTCGATTTTTTTTTTTTTTTTAATGTTTTATGTCGTCATAATTTTTGTTTTTTAGTGGTAAATATTATCTTTCATTCAGATCGTTTCCAAATAACCCGAGCCTGCCTACATATTTTCATTGATCGAGATGGTTTCTACTTCGTGTTTCTCACCATCGATCCATCATTAGTCAGAATCACGCACTTGAAAAGCCAGTATAGGTTTTGCGTTTGTGTTTCTTGCGACCGACCAATTTTCATTCAGAAACACGAACGTGAAAAGCCTATAAAGGTTAGGCTACCGAACTGACTAATATAATAAATTATTGATATAGGGTGCATACTTCCCTACAACAACCCCAATAGAATGTGCGTATTTGAGTGTGTTGTTTTTGTAGGTATTTACTAAATATTTCGAATATTATTGCCCATTTGATTTCCATTGTACTGCGAAAAATGATTCCCAGGTGGTGGATAGTTTTTCCAGTAACACTTGTGGTGATTCACCCTCTATTTTTGAGACTTAGAATCACTTGGAAAAATAGCAATTTTTCACATTTACAAAAATTCCCTTTTCAAGATATTTTTCGTTTTTTTTGGTATGTACCTACTCTAAAATAAATCTTTGAATCATATTCCGATTGGAAATTTGACGCTCTTCTCAACGGTCTCCTTATTTTCAATTTTACGTTCTAATTTAAGGGAGTTGTGGTTATACGACCGATAAGACAAAAACGATTTTGACATTGAAAATTCCCCCCGAAAACAAGGGTTAAAAACAACTCTAGGAAGAAGTTTTTGTTCGTAATTAGCTGAAGAATCAATAAACGCACCCAACAGCACGCCTTCTTCTCCTAATCGTATAAAGCTCTCAAATTTGTAGTATATTTATTGTTTTCTCTTTCCTCCTTTTATCGTTTACATTTAAAAAAAACACTTCAACTGGATGACTGACTCACAACTGAAAACAAACAACACAAACGAACGCCACAAACAGGGAACGGATCGTGATTGGATGATGGTGCAGGTTATTTGACTAATGAAGTGGGCGGAAACGGTATGAGCAGTTGTCTCATAATTTTAGATCAGCTGATTTGTAAATTTTGATCAGCTGAATGGTTAAGTAAATTTGACTTGTATTATGAGTGTTACGAGTCTTATTGTGAAAAACAAGTTACAAGAACTATTAGTACTGGAACTTGGGATTGTAAAGTTTACTAGTACTTCAAGCTAATCGTGAAACGGAAAGATGAGGATTTTTACTGTGCAGGTCCCATTTTAGATCACTGGATTCCCCCTGATTTTTCCTCCTCATTCCTCCTGTTTTCCGCTTCAATAAGTCGATATAAACTTAGTTAAGGTCAAATCGAATCTGAATTCATCGAATCTGATCAATCATTTCAGATACCGGCGCTGCTAACGTGGGCTTAGCTATCACTCAGGTTGTGTCAATGTCAACGTTACTCCAATTTTACATGAGACTGATTGTGGATCTAGAAAACGCATTTACCTCTTTGGAAAGAACCACAGAATATTCGAACCTCTCAAGCGAAGTCAATTGGCAGGCGAACTCGACAGGTCGGACTGTTAGCCAAGATTCTATTTGAGGCTCATGAATAAAATTCATAATTTAATAATTTTTAATAATTTCAATTTCAATGGCAATCTTTTTCAGGTAACGAAATTGGATATAATTGGCCCGAAGAAGGGAAAATAAATTTCGTTGACGTCAGCTTTCGATATCAGAAGAACGGACCGAAAGTTCTCGAAAACTTAAATTTCTCTGTTTTGCCCAGGGAGAAGGTGAGTTTTACTGGGAAGGTGTGTAATTAGTTTAATCTGGTGATTTATTGCAGAACGTAAGTGAGTGAGCTCCCTACCATGACTGGAGCGGCATTTCTGTTTCTACGCACTAAACGTCGCAGTTTACTTTCTTTTAGCGAATTTTTGAAGAAAATGAAGCTATTGCAATGGCTTCAAAATTCAGATAATGCAAATTTTTGAAATTTTTCTCATGGAAATCCGTTTTAGAACATTCTACGATTTAACGATTCCTGAAGTTTAACACTTTATATTTATTTAGGTATATATTTAAATGTGTAATTAGAGACGATATCTACTTAACCTAGGAATCGAGCTAAAAATCTGAAAAAATTTCAAAATGTCTATAATATCAAAAGAAAGGTTCAGTTCGTTGTCCAGAGTTTTTGGAGTGCTCCGAGGATTCATATTTTGAAAATTAAGAGTCAAAAATCGCTTCAAAAACGCGTTTTTTGAGGTTTTTTGTGTAAATTACCATCTTAAACATAGGAACATTATGGTATACCCGGAATCAGCGAGAAATTTCCTATAAGAATCGCCCACCAAATCGGTTAAAATGATTCTTTGAAAATTCGCTCATCAACTCATGGTGCATGAATGGGACTTTTTTTAACTTATAATTTTGAGGGTAAGCTTGTCAGACACACTGTCATTACTCATGTCACATTCAACTTCCATGTGGGCCTTGGTACGTAGACCCACTAATACCGCAATACTTTGAGTCAATGGCTGATTGTGTAAGTCCTTGAAGGGTAGGCAATAGACCGAAAATATTTCTAGTCACTAGAGCGTAGAATTATGAGGATGTTATGTTACGCCTACTTCTCTGTCCTCGCCTTTGATTTTCATCAAAATCATGAAATATTTATCTATAGTTGAGTGTTTACGGATTTTCAGATAGGGATAGTAGGAAGAACGGGGGCCGGAAAATCCTCGTTGATCTCAGCTCTTTTCAGGATGGCAGAAGTTGAAGGCAGGATTGAAATCGACGACGTCGACACGTCCATCATTTCCTTGCACACCTTGAGATCGAGGATTTCCATAATTCCTCAAGACCCCATTTTGTTTTCGGGATCCCTGAGAAAAAACATCGACCCGTTCGATGAGTACACGGACGATAAGTTGTGGACTGCGCTGGAAGAGGTGAGTGTCGAAGCATATTATATTAACTGATGGCCTAAATGTGGTGATTCAAGAATCTTAGAAAACTATGAAATTGAATTTGACAGTCATAACTCATACCACCCCGTGAGATTAAGAAAATCAGCAGCCTCTGAATGACGGCTGGATGACAGAAAACCCAAAAAATTAAGTCAGGCTACTTAAATTAACCTTTGGGCCGCATTATCAACGCTACTATTAGGAGAAGAACCTTTGAAACCTACTCGTGTGATAGAGTAGTTGGTAGGTATTGCCAACTCCCAAGCTGATACAATGGGGTGCGCCTCATGGGAGTTCTTCGTCCCATTCTTCTCCAGTGCCAATAAATACTTTTACTAAAAGCAGTTTCCAGTCAATTGAAGTGGCCTTAGATCACACGATTAAAATCTAGTTTACGAATTTTAATACCTACTGAAAAATGAAGCAAGTATAATTCACATAAATCGAATACACAAAAATATGATCACGAGTAGGTACCGTAAGTATGGCATGCCTCAGGGTAGTGTTCTTCGTCCTATTCTTCCGAAACTCTTATGAACTTCTACAATGAAAAAAGTTTGGAGTTTTCCACTGACGAGTTTCTTCCTGAATAAGGTATAATAGAACACTTCTTAAAGGAGGCAATAAAAATTATAAACTTTGTAGCGATCACCAAGTATTCATAACTACTATTAGTATAATTATGATGGTCATACATATAAACGAATTATCATAAAAACTACTGTTTTAGGTGGAATTAAAAGAAGTCATAAGTAATCTTCCGAATGGGATGGAGACTGAAATATCTGAAGGTGGAGGTAATCTTAGCGTGGGCCAGAAACAGCTTGTTTGCCTTGCTCGAGCAATAGTTCGAAACAACAAAATTTTGGTGTTGGACGAAGCTACAGCAAATGTAGATCATGAGTAAGTACTCTGTATTCAAAATTTTGAGAACAATTATGATTTAAGGAAAGACTTGGGATCAACTTTATAAGTAGGTAATTCTTCAGGGATCGTTATTCATCCACGTCAAACATCAGGCTGGAACATTGTCGAACCAAGGCGAATCCAGTTGGAACCGCATCAAACCAATGTCGAGTATACGGCTGGAACCTTGTCAAAATGTGGCCAAGTATACGAAACTAGTCAAATCGTGCAAGATTGATCAGTTCGATCCTTGATTGGACTATATGGTCGCAAATCCGCTTCCAGACTGCGTCCTGCGTATTCCTTCGCCTTGGCCTTCACGACATGCTTGGTACCGGCTATGGCGGGGTTGTGAGGCATCAGATATAGACTTCCTAACTTAACTAAAAAAAAAGTCTCTAAACTAATTTATTAGTGCACCAAGCGGTGTAATGCTTTTTTGATGCCAACTTGATTATCTCTTTCAAACTACGACGGTCATCCGAAAAGTAAGTTTCCCTATATTTTAAAAAAATCGAAAAAAGTATTTATTTAAAAAAAAAAAATACATCATTGGAAAGCTGAGGATCTAACCTATTTTGCAACGGAGTCGCCGAGTCGTTCCAGGCACTTTTTGTAGCGGGGTGAGAGTTTTTTGAGACCACTGTCATGCCACTGCGGGTCCAAATCGTGAAGCCACTCGTCAATGGCGCTCTTGACTTCCTCCCAAAAACGTTTTCAACGCCGGGAAAAGGTGGTAGTCACTCGGAGTGTGATCTGGGGAGCATGGAGGATGAGGAAAAACGTCCCAATCAAAACTACTGAGAAGGTCCTGGGTCAAACGGATAGAATAGGGCCTGGCGTTGTGGATCATTGTTAACCATTTTCAAGACGTCGCAATACTTGGTGGAATTGTGTTTGCAATGTGACCACTACATCCAAAAGAAATGTTGATGAGACCTTCCGCAGCTGTCTACCTCTTTCTGTTCTGGTACAAGAAAGTAGGGAAGCTTACATTTGGGATCGGAGTTGATTTTTATTTATAGATATTGTTGAGAATTACTTCAGATTCACATTCGAAAAAAGCATGATGTGAATTAATTACATTCATACTTCACTTATTTTTAAATGTGAATTAATTCACATTCACAACTTTTCCTAAAATATAAATTCACAAAAAATTTGTGAATAATTCACAAAAAATTTAAATAACTACAAAAAAACCTGGGTATTTTTTTAATTCACAACTAAATATATGAATTTTTTTAATTCACAAATACATGTGATTTTTATTTTTTTTTATTTACGGCGAATCAAAATCAAATTCGCGGTAATCCCATTTTTCGCGGGTCTGCTGACCAGTAATTTTGTGATACTCTGAGTAAAACCGATTAATACAATTTTTGTAGGTTTCCAGTAAAACCTGCGGGTCACGACAATTTGGTTTTGATTACTCTGTTCAAAATCCGCGAATTAAAAAAATCACATACCTATACAGGTATTTGTGAGTTTAAAAAAATTCGCATATTCAGTTGTGAATTTTTAAAAAAAAGTCAAATTATTAGTGAATTGAAAAAACAGATTTATTAGTGAATTTTAACAAAAAAATCACAAATTAGTTAGGTAATTTAAAAAACACAGATTTATTTGTTAATTAAAAAAATTCACAGGTTTTTTTGTAACTATTTACATTTTTGTGAATTATTCACAAATTTTTTGTGAAGTTAATTTAATTTACAGAAAAAGTTGTGAATTAATTCACATTAACAGTTGTGAATTTACAGTTTATTAGTTCACATTCACATTTACAAATAGGTGGAACATGAATTAATTGACATGCACATTCACAAACGAAGCATGATGTGAATTAATTCACAACCTTATTTATAAATAAAAATGTGCTCAACTCTGTATGGGATGACCCTCGTACCAATACGAACAGACCCTCCAACTTCTACTACCTACCAGCTGTAATCGCATAGTATAAATATTATGGTTCCAGGACAGATGCACTGATTCAAAAAACCATAAGAAATAAATTTCGCGACAATACGGTTTTGACTGTCGCCCACAGGCTCATCACGGTGATGGATTCCGACAAAATCCTCGTCATGTCAAACGGCAATGCTGTTGTGAGTACTTGAACGTGTATCATAATAGTGTAGATATTAATTTTGGAGGAACTTGGAACTGTTCACTATTATAAAATAATTATTTATGTTTGTAGAAATAAAACAATCAAGATCAATAACACCTGATGGTGTCATACATGTGTCTACCGATAATAAACTGTTCAAATTATAGGTGATAATAAATTATTATAGTTATTATAGGTGATAATAAATCTATTGGTAATGACCACCAAAATTTGCAGGAATTTGACCATCCTCACATACTTTTGCAAAATGAAATCGGTCATCTAAATGGAATGGTAGCCAAATGTGGGAAGACGGAAAACGCTTTTCGTATTACTGCTGAGGAAGTATGTATAATATTCGTTATTTCTTGAAGTGTTTTATAGTAAATAAGTACACAGAAACACCACATATCACTGGGATATGGCTGATAGCTCATGGAAAGACTATTCCTTGGCTACTGTTACTATACAAGTAGGTAGGACTTACCAAGTGTCCAGAAACTAATGAATCAAAATTAATTTAGTAGGTCCTAATTTCATCTCCCAAGCTCAATCTGTCCTTATGGTTCATTGATATTGTTATCGAATTTTCGAAGAAAATGGAGCTTTTGCAATGGTTTCAAAATTGTATTAATGCAAATTTTTGAAAATTTTCTTCATTGGAATTCGTTTCAGAGCTAAAACAATTCCTGCAATTTTAAAATCCAAAAAAAAAAAAAAATTAAATGCCAATAATATCAAATGAAAGGATGGAAGGCTCGTTGGACAGAATTATGGGAGTACTGCAAGGAGAGAGAATTTTGAACATTTAGAGTCAAAAATCGTCAACAAAAAAATGTTTTTTTTCAGGTTTTTGGTGTAAATTACCATCTTAAACATACGAACATAATATGGTATATTCGGAATCAGCGTGAAATGTCCTATTAGAACCACCCACTAAATCGGTTAAAATTATTCTTTGAAAATTCGCTCACCAGCTCATGCATTAATGGAACTTTTGTCTCTCATTTCAGAATTACAATAAGCGAAAACATGAAGATAGAAGATGATGTGACGATAAATGAATTGAAAAGAACCACAATTTTCAATCAGGAGGTGGGTAGTCACCTTTCTTTCACCTTCTACCAGTATTGTAGCTCACCCCGTAACTCGTAACTCCGAATTTCCAAAAGTATATAAATGGATTTTAAAGTTCCTTGATTTTAATTGAGCAGGTAAATTACTGTAAATTCACTTCTCAGGTTATATTAAGGGAGCAATATAAACATAAAAATTTCATGAGTTGTTTTCCTTATCAAGGCCATTTCAAGCAACTGAAGACGTAGGTACCTATTATTAAAAGTATGGGACGGTTCGAAACGGGATTCAGTACATAAGACGTTATCTTACAAGAATGTTTTGTTATTTTTTTAAATAAATAAATGATTATAATATTAATTACCGTTATATTGTGTACCTTTGTTCTCCAATTTTCTCAAAAACTCCAGTAAACAGTTGTCAGATGAGTGTTATTGTTGATAGACTCTTTAAGTAACGATTTGCGTACCGCTTGCACAAAATCGCCCAAATCGTTGACCTTCCATGAATCGTTGACTACATCATGCGTAAAATAATGTAAAATTTGTATTATGTTTATTTGCCAAAAGTTTATAATATTTTCTACAGGTATCGATCAATCTTTTAAGCAGATAACTGATCTGATAGGAAGGAAACTAAAAGAATAAACGAAAAACCTATTCAAAATCGTTTTCTTACATTTGTGCCACAGTGGCTCGAAATAGGGGTCTCTGGGACAAAAATATGATATCCTCCATACTTGCAGCACATTATGCACTTATTCCGAGCGTACCCAAATTAGCTAATTAGCTGGGATATCATAGCAAAACTTCGAAAATTCACTTTTCTGCCCAATGGAACCGCCCAAAATTTGAAGACCGGAGAAATCTTCTTCGAATGGGACCAACGCAGAATTCAGGAGTCTGAATTCAATCCTTGCATTTCGAATAAGTTGGATATTAGAAAAGCACAAGACGGTCCCTTTCAAGACAATTTAATATGAATACAATACGTAGGTACTAGCTGTTACCCTTAAGGGTAAATGATTTTACCAGTATCTCGTGAGGTTAGTAAAAGTTATTTCGATGACCAAATTTTAATAATTTTACCTAACATGGGCCGCTGAAAAGTTATGCATATTACAATGGATTATACTTAGCCATTCTGTTTGAGATTTTAATAATAACGAACGTTTGGTATTTCCTTGCAAAGTGTTTACGCTAAAAGTTCATTTTGAACTTAGCGGAACGCTAAGTAGGTCATAAGTTTGGTTAAAAAGCTCGTTTAATTGATTTAGATTCCTCTCGAAAGAATGAGAAGCTGCGGTGTTTTAAAAAAGATTTTAAGGTTAATGGAATATGTATGTTTCATTATAATAGAGAGCTGCATAAACATGAAAGTCTTGCGATTAATAATTTTTGTAGGTTACTTCGTTTTACGTACATACATTTTCCATATTTATTCTACGGTGTTACCTTGCTCCAGGCAGGTGTTTCACGCAGGCATTCATCTATTCTTTTGGAGGCCAATCGTTGACCTTCCTGGAGTCGATGCAATTATTACTTATATAACAACTCTTCGTTACCATCAATTCCAGTAGTGTGACGTAGACAGTCACAGTGATTGAATGTCGTTCGTTTTTATTTTGCGTTTTTTGGGGCTGCCCCTTTTTAGTGGGTACATTTGTACTAATTTGTACCTAAGTATTTGGTAGGTACGTATACGTATCTATTAATACGTTTTTAGTACGTTTCTACTTATTTGGAATGAGAATGTGATAAGTCCTCGCACAGAACATTCTCAGCATCAATTTCCCCCGGTGTTTTCCATAATTCCGACAGACAGAAACTGTAACCAACCACGACTGACACATACAAGCAACCCTCACCTTGTTTTTTTAGACTCGCATTACCCTCCCCCAACCCTTTTGTCCCTTTGGAAAACGCTAAGAGGGACAGGGGAAAAAGTTATTTCCCTTTATCCTTTTTATCTCCTGCAAGGATTTTTATATGAACGGAATTTATAAAGCAGGCACACTTCCTACATCCCCTCCCCAGGGCCTATTCTGTCGGTCCGAAAGCAGCCTAATTAATTAGTCGGCATGAAAAACCTGCTTTTCCCCCTCTCACTAGACCACTCGCTGCTTTCCCCCCTTTTTATGCCTCTCTGTTATTTTTGCATTAACCAGCTCTTCATTTGCGAATTTTTCCCACACAATGGCAGGGCCCACGTTTTATTATACTCGATCTAGACGTTGATTATGCTTTCAGCTGATGAGAATAATAAATTCCATTTTCTTTTTTTTTTCTCTCTCTCTTTTAAATGGGGAGGGCTACGTTGAAAGAGATCATTCAGAATTAAAAAATCAAAACGAGGTACCTAATGTAGCTGAAGATCATTTGTTTATACGATTTTTTTGTATACTCGTACAGATGTCTTTTATCCACAAACATAGATCCCTCAACGTAGAATGTCCCCATGAACCAAGAAGTAGCACACTCTGGCCAAGTTGATGGATTCCAGTACCATTGAACATTGAACACCCAGGGAAACAAGGTTGTCGAAACTGGTTGTACAGACGTCCAACCCCAGAAAGATAGAGTGTATTGATAGCCTTTATCCTGATGTTACCAATAAAGGTACTTGAGGAGCTGAAATGCAAAACCTCCTTTATGCCATTTTTTCCGAATAATGAGTTATTGGTGCAGTTAGCAATATGGCCTTAAGCCTGATAGTATTATTAAAACGGTAGAAGTTAAATAAAAAAATAAAAAAAGTAGGGTTTGATGCAAACTCAACTTTGTCTACCGCTCGATTCGGTGAAGCATCAGCTTTAACCAATCGACCAATCAAGAAGCCCTTAGCTTACTGTGATTCACAGTGTGTGAATCACAGTCTTCCATTTCCAGAAAAGTAACAATAATTTAATAGTACTGTTAATGAAATCACTACATTCACTAACATTTTGAACCACAGTCTTCCATTTCCAGGTTGAGGTAACAATAATTGAAGACA
>JAEMON010000012.1:21384433-21399865 GCA_030264115.1 Lygus lineolaris
TAATAAACCGTTGTGTAATAATTTGCAGCGTTTTATTCTTTAGTTGTCTCAACTGTTTCAAATTGTCTGACATCTCAACCATCTAATTTCCATTATATTATGCTTACTAGCTTTATACATAGAAGAGTACCTATTTATTTTTACGTTTTCTTTATCGTGATTTGTTCCGCTATAGTTTTATTTTTTTTTTCAATTATTCTGTTTAATAGGCTTGCGTGTTAAATAAATTAAGCGATTCTTGACACTAAATTTTCGAAATTTGACCGCTTGGAGTACCTACTCCAAAAATTCTGGCTTTCTTTTGATGTTACTGACATTTTGGAATTTTTTATCTCGATTCCAGGGTCAGAAGATATTGTCTGGTAGTCTGGAGTGACACATAATATATATTTTAATAAATGCATATAAAGATAAGTATCAATATAAAAGTGACACATGAAAAAGTGTAAAATTTCAGTAATCGTTTTAGAATGGTTTTCCATAGAGAAAGTTTCAAAAATTTGCATCAGGTACCAACATTTTTTGAAGCAATAGCTTCATTTTTTCGAAAATTCGATAAAACGAACATTTTTACCTTTCACTTACCTACTCACTACCACAGGTAAGAAACTCATGAGGCAGTAAGTCAAATTGGTAATGAATGTTCTCCAAAACCAAAATGTTCACTTACAAAGCTTCCTGAACAAATTTAGTAGATACAGACGCGTCTGTCTATCCCTATGGTAGATCCTTGTCTTGGAGAAAACTCCGAAACTATCCGTCCGATTTTCATGAAATTTCCATCAATCGACATCCCTTATGATAATAAGGGACCTCTCTGGTCAATAATATGATTCAAGAGAAAAAACAAATTTGTTCACTCATTTTGATTCTCACTACCAGTGGTAAGGAACATCTGTTTAGCAGGTACAAGGAATAAAAAATGTTGTCTTCCAAAATCAAAATTTCCACTTTTGCTTCTTGCGTTTCAACTCTGTTTGACCAAACTAAGTGCCGTGTTTGTCTGTGGACAAATCGAGTCGAAAAATAGAATTTATAAATCAGTAGAATCAAAATTCAAGTTTCCAGATCAGCTGAGTTGAAAATTGAGCTCTTACATATATGCTGAATCGAAAATTAAGCTCACAGATCAATGGTGAGAAAGGCTGTGTATCTAGCGCTTTTGATGTTTAGGTTCCTTCGGGATTGAAAATACATTTTGAGAAGTTTTTTGATCAGCTTTAAAAAATATCAACACGATCGTGAACAACCTATCAAGATTATTAATTGCAATAATCTTATTATTTACGTCTTTGAGCCACACATATCGAATACTCTCATCTGGATACGTCTATGTTGTGGAATGTGAGGTCCTACTGCCCACCCACTTGGCAGGCGATTTTGACTAATCCTATCAATGCTTGCGCGATGAATTTATTGATGTATAATGATTCATCTATACCTATCTCCTATCATACCTATATATCCGTGGCTATATTAAAATCTATTTACCTATAGGTACTACTCGTTATAAATCATATTTCTGCGGAACACATTCCAAAAACGTATTTCTCGGCAGGCCCCTGAAGGCGCCAGGCAGCCTGTGACATAGTTGGAACGGGCATCGCGTGACAGCCACAACCCGTGGGTTCGATTCCCACTAAACACGCGAACCCCTTGAAAAAAAGAGGAAATAAAAGCATAGTTCCCCTCCTACCGACCCCCTTTGTTTTTCTTGTTTCCATCAACACTAATGTCATATCAAAATGGCTGACGTGGAAGTCTCTCGAACCATCAGTTTATCCGAGTGGTGCCGTGTCGCCGAAAATTCCCTGTCTGGCGAAAAATAAATAGAAGATGACAAAGATAAAAAGATTCTCTTACAAAGAGGCTACTTCGTTATGTTAGGGAGTACTCTAGTGATCAAAATTGTATGTATGCCTTGTTTATGGAATAATATATCAATCTAAGATCAAAACGGTTTTACAAACTTTTTGATAACGAATGCATGAAGTTTTGTAATAGACTGTTCTATTGATTACATCAGAAATTGCTACACGCAAATACACCGTTATTGTAGCTTTTCAATACTGTGGCTGGTTAACATGTTGCACATGATAGGTATGGGTGATTTATTCGTTGTGGTGTACATTTTGTCAGGTAGATAATATCAAGAAGAAAATGGGAGATTTCCGCTCTGAGTTCTCATAGTTCTCTCATATTATCGTCCAAACGTAAGACTGGTTTCAACGGATTGAATGAAATATGGGAGAAAGATCAATGGGCATTTCCGGCTATTCCATTTTATTCCTTCAACTGAAAGATTTTAGTGAGAGCTTTCCAAAAAGGTGCTACATGTGGGGTCTTCGATGATTGGAAGTGAGCAAAAACGAGTGCCTTAAAAAAGGTACAAAATGGCGTCACCCACCCCACGCCCGCCTCTGGGGGGGCACCCTCCACTCCCCAGAACAGATGACGTCTCGCGTAATCTTCTCACCCGTTTTACAGCCCACCTAATGAACATTTCAAGCTGAAAATTGGAATTAATGGGTTTCAAAGGGTGCTGAATCCGAATTTGAAGTCGAAAATGCAAAATTACGACACACCAGAATTCCCCATTCACAAAATGCTCTTCTCCAAAACTCCTCTGACCCAAATATGCAACAATAAATTGCCACAATTGATACCTAATGCTTTTGCATGGCCTATTCCTGTGAATTTGAGCAATTCAAAGATATTATATAGATACGTGCGAAGTTTCAAACGAATTGGTGACGATGTTCATCACTGCTTTTCATCAGCTTTCTCGTAACTCGTCTGAAACGGAGCATCATTGTTTATAAAACATTTCAAGATTGTTGATTTCAGATTTCTCAGTAGTGGAAAAGAAAGAAGTAGGTTGGTGCTGGCCCCTGATTTTAATACCGAAACCTTTTTAGCAAGGTTAGATTTAGAGTTCAGTGGCGATCAGCGACGATTCCATAACCAAACTCATAACTTTTAATAGGTAATAGAAGGTACCTATACAGGAGCCAGTTTTACGTATTTGTATCTTCAAGATCACTGATGGCATCGTTGTATTATGGTCCATGCCATATAGCCAGGTTATCCCATCATTTAGGGTGTCGGATTTAGGGAATGTCGGAAAGTTCAGATTCAACCGAGAATAAATGGAGCTCCTGTTCATCAGTATCCTTCTCTATTAGATTTTTTAAAGGAGATGATTTGTTGTTGATAGGCAAGGAAGAGTCCTGGCTCGTAACGAATCCCCCTGTAACTAACTGATTACTCCCCATAGTTAATAAACACTATCATCAGCAGCCACTGTTCTACCCATTTGGATCGTTAATATAACTGATGGCATCGTTATATGCCCCTTGGCCGTTTAGCCGCCTTCTCACATCCTTTAGAGTGCCTCCAATGTCAGAATTTGAGATTTAACCACGACTAAATGGTCCTTCTGTTCATCTGTAATATCATTCGTATTAAATATTCAAAAAGCCATGATTTATCAATAACAGGCAAGACGAAGTAGATCCTTGCTCCTGACGAATCCTGTATCTATAACCCGGAGAAAATTCCCTTCCTCCGGCTCAGAAAACAAAAACCGTCGGGACTGCGACATGAAAAAGATATCCCTTGTCAAGAAAACATTTTCTCTGTTTCTCGCGGCAACTAAAGAAGAAGAGAAAAAAAGAGAAATAGGAGGAAACGCAAGTGAGAAGTCCCTGGATGACTAAAATATGAGGGCTGGAGTTGTAATGAGGAAGGAAGATGGGCCAGAGAAGACGAGGGGAGCACTTCAATAATTCACTGAGGATTTCCTTGGGAGTCCTGAAGGAGGCCAGATGTCCAACTGCACAGTTTCCTTCGAGCTAGGAGTTTGCTCTTTTTTCTTCTTCTTGTTTGTGTTATCTCTCGAGTTGTTTATCGGTTGTATTATTTGTTTCAGGGCGAAGTTTTTGGCCTCTGGACAAATTCTGAAAGCATGGCGAGGATTTCTTTGAAAACCGCTGGAGCTCGAACCAAGGACTCACATTTGAAGTATCTACGTACTATGCAGAAGCTAATTTGAAAAACACTGTTTTGAAAAACACTGGCTAAAACAGGGAAGACTTAAATGTGAAAATTTGAAATTTGGAAGAAAAAACAAGTTCGAATGCCTGCACGAACATGAGGGTCCTTTCAGGCTACTCTCAGTAGTGAGGACGCGAAAAGTGTCCTATATCATCATTGAGAGATTTCATTTCTCAGTATTTTGATTTGGACTTACACCGCATGTTGCATCTATGCTGTATCAATATTATTACCTATAGGTATGTCGTGTATTTTATTCCGGCTACATGAAGAAAACTAACCGGCCTGCTCGATATAGTTCTCTCATTTTTTGTCATTCTCGAGAATACCTAAGTAGGTACCACTTGTTGAGAGGGCTTTATTCCATTTTAGTTACTTTGGGTACCTAGCTGAAGACTTGATATTGAGCTTTCGAGGATCTTATAAAAATATGCATATTCCATATGGAAATTGATACGCTTGTTATTCGATTATAATTTATATGTGTCTTCATCACTCCAATAGTCATCGATGGATGAATAAAAATGTATTTTTTCATCATGATAAAGAAAATAGAAAATCAATTTCTTCATATACATCCCCCATGTTGGGGGGGAAGGGAGATCTATCCTGTATGATTTGCTCCCACCGCCCTTCCACGCTGTAGGTATTTCCCCCGAGGCGGGACCGGACGCGAAAACACTAGATATACCTTCTCTATGCGACCCGGCTCTACTCATCTTCTGTCTCTGTATAATTCACCAAGTCCGCAGCTAGCCTTATGGGAGGAGCCATGAGCCGAGTTAGCGTCCCTCAGGTGCCATAACCATCGCCCCAAGTTATTATAACGTCGCTATTCCCTTCTCTTCCGCGCCTTTTATTAGTTTATTTACACCCCCTCCCTTCTTCGTCACTTACGGCTTGATTCATCGAGACCCTTAACCATTTTTTTTCCTTCCTCTTCTTTCTCCCTCTAACCCGTAAAAACGGACACCTATATAACGTCTGACCTCGTAAAATTCCAAAATGTATTATGTCCTTATTTAATTAAAAACAATTTCGTGTTTTATGACTGATTTATTTGGCAGTAAATAAACCTTTGACATAACTACAAATAGCTTTCGGATACTTGGGTTTATAATTTTATTATCTACCTATTCTGTCAGTTTATCACCTCCATGTCCCTATAAGACGATTCATTTCTTGATAAATCTTTTAGAATCCTCGGATTTCATGATCATCGGGGGTTGATAGCGAATGAAGCTAGCGAGCGATACTTTATTTACGGCATTACATACGTTGGTAGCTGTTCGCTGTAAATATTCAATATCATTATTGAATATATGTTTTTTATGCACTCACGATCGCATTTCCCGTTCAAACAGCAAACAACGTTTAAAAGAGTAGTTGAAAACCCTATTGTGACGGCTTCCGCACATGTGCGTCAGCAAGAATTATTGTTGCCAATGAACAGACGCCGCACATGAGCGTCATCAGGAGACAATTATTGTAGGTGGAAGACAGCCATGTGCTTCGCAGTGTTTTGCCTACTTCTGTGTTTTATTCTCATTTTGCGCTCTACCACTAACTTGTAAAGTTAGTCCTGAAAGGTTTAAACAATTTTGTCGAGGTTCAACAACAAATACTGCAGATTTTTGAAAATTTTCTTGAAGGAAACCCGTTTCAGACCATTCTAAAACGATTCCTGAAATTTAACACTTTTTTGAAAAATATATTTTCATATCCTATATGTCACTCCAGACGATATCTGACTGTGGAATCGAGATAAAATGCCTCCAAAATGGTTGCTAACATGTACTTAATGGTTTAACTTCATATCATTTTTTCATTCCCCAGCAACTCCTACAAACTTTCAAATCAAAAACGCTTGCATACAAGTCTGCAACGCATTAGGACATTTCATATCTTTCCCCTCCCTCCTTCTTCCCTTCCATCTTCTAGCAATCTTTTCTTCCTCTGTGAATTACATTTTTTTCAATAGGAAAGAAGTTAGCTTCAGGAGCCACTCAGCTGATCAAAACCCTGTGCACCTTATTGTTCACGTCCTAAGGAGGCTACCAGCCAAATCATAATAATCATATAGCCAAATTTCAGCTATAATCATATAGGTACCTACCTACCTCACTTCTACGAATCATAATAATCATTGAGCATATTTCGTTACGTAACGTAACGTGACATAACGAAAATTTGGTTGTGTGCCATAGCAAAGACATGAAATGTCAAAAGTTGAGAAATGGGGTACAAGGGCACACCCAACAAACACTCCAGATCCCACATCGCCCAACTGTTAATTTTTGCCATACCAACAAGCCATACTGTTACGATACAAGTACAATATAGGTACCTACGTGTTTGGTCATTCGAAATGCGAACCAGGAATAACTGCAATCATTTCCCAAAAATTAACACTGGGGCGATGTGGGATCTGGAGAGTTTGTTAGGTGTGCCCTTGTACCCCATTTCTCAACTTTTTGTTGTTTAACTTTTTGTTGTTTAATCTCGAAAAATTTGTTTAACCCTTCCAGGACTGACTTTAAAAGATAGTGGAATGAAGGTGGAATGATTATATATTATATAATCATAATAATGTATCTCTTCCGGAATAAATAAAAGCCATCTTGATTTAAACCAAAAGTCGTAGGAAATTTATTTGGTTTTGTGATTATATCTCCATTTTTTTAGCATCAGGGAGGTACCTACATAATATTCTTTTAAGAGTTCGGGATCATCTATTTGGATTTTGTACAGTATAAATAATGGCCGTTTTCGTGATTAGGATGTAAAAAATGAAGATACACTGCACATTGCTATACAACAGTTTATTACTTTAAGTATAGATGACCCTTCTGCTTAACCTACCTGGATCGGTGAGACTTAGCTGATCTATAGGAGCTCTATTTTCTACCCTTTGAAGGTGACTGACTTACGCCAACCCTCAAGATATGAGTAGGCCCCAACTGGGATCTACCTATTCAGTAAAATAATACCTAGTTAACTAAAGACCATGTTATAACCAGGTTGGTATGCAAAGTAGTTCGGCTGATTCGCAGGCATTTTTTAAAATAAAAAATAATTGGTAACCAAAAACCCACGCTCAAATAATTTTTAAGTGACGCCTTCGATTCAAATAGGAATTCAGATTATTATTGTATAAAATACCGACATAAATGACCCCTGCAATAACGTGCAAAGGTACAGCCGCATTTGCAATTCGCCTTTCCCGAAATCGATGGTCAAAACCGATAATACGGTAACTATCAAACTTCGAGCAAAAGGGTGCGGGCGTGCAGTATTGAATAATATCCTTTTGAATATATAATAAGCCTCCCAAATATGCTAATCAAATCCAAGTCACGTCAGGCCAAAGTGTTTCGCATGTCCGTTGAACTTTAATCGGGTTTTCACGGGATCTATTATGCACGATTGCCGCGGGAAAATAATGGCGTTTCCGTGTTGGAAATCTCGTTTTTCACTTGATGTATTTTCGCATGTCGTTTAAAGCGAGAAAAAAATCATTTTCCGGACCGAACTGTGTGGGAAATGACTGTAGGGAGTAATGGACTTTTTTCTTCTCCACGTGTAGCCAGAGAAATTTTGTCCTTGAGGCTTAACAGGGAGGTCAACGTTGCAGTTTTCCTGGAAAATTTATGATCAGCATTCAGTTGTAAAAACCCATTACCTACTGCCTTGCAGCAAAACAGCATATAACCAGGACTTAACATTTTGTTATGGACCTGGAGTTGTAGTAATCTGTACTGCTCTGGGTAAGCTGAAAGAATTTAACGTGACAGACAACTTTTATTGGAGAGACATTTTGTAACCGGGTCTTCGGGATTTATTAAAATTCAAACGTGGGGTGCTATCTAGTGGGAGAACGAAGAACTGAACAAAGGACGATTTTCGTGGACTGATGAAAGCGTTTGACGTCGAAGAATTTGGAAGAGATATAAAAGAGGTGTGAGAAGGAGGGGAGAAGATACTGAAGACTTCGCTTCTTGGAGGCACAGACCCTGATAGCCATTGGGGTTGTGATGTCTACCAGTACCGATGTTTGAGCATCAATTGCTTATCGATAGATAGATAGATAGGTACTCTAATTATTTAGAGAAATTTTCAAAAACTGGCACTTGAAACTGATTAGGCAGTTTTGAATAGCTGGTATGATATATCAGATATTCAGCACTATTCCACTCAAACTCGAATTTTTAAAAACTAGATGTACTCATCAGGCATTGGTGGAGGCCATACTTGAAATGAGTTTGATATAACAGCATTGGAGGTTACCCTCAACCGCCATGATTCTATGCTCCGCCTCTTAGGGATTACTTGCTTCAAAAGCTATCGTTGGCTGATGGTGAAGTGTGCTACCCTAAACACATACATTCTAAACCCTTCGGTTTGATGTACATAGCTACCTCTTTCACAATATGTGGTGTCATTGATAGCTCTTGGAAGGAAGGAAGGGACTGACTCTGGAATGGATGGGATTGGTAACGGATGGGCCACCTAGCATCTCGTCCGAAGTTCAACAGGGGCATGGTTTAAGACCACTGCTATATTCTCGGCGTATTTGCGCGAAATAAGAGAAGAGATAGGCGTATTTGCGCGTCAGGCTGAAGGGATAGGAGTTGTGACTATTAAACCTGCTGTACTGGATTAAGGTTTATCAATTCACCAATTTATCTGTCGGATAGGAACCTGACAGATAGCGATATCTGACAGATAAAATTGGTGTCCACAGCTGGCGTGTTTATCAACGGGGAATTATCCGTCAGGCAGCCATCCAACAGATAAGGATAAAAACTATTATTTACCCACGAAATCTAGAAAGCATTGGTAAAGTGGTACCTCCAGGGGTGCGAAAAATCAGGTTATAAACAAATAAGAAGCTGTTCTTTCTGGCTATTTGACCATTTCATAAATGATTCCCCCTCCCCACTCCAAAACAATACATTTTTACATCCCTACTTCAACCATAGCTGTTTCTATTACGGCAGGATGAAGATCTTAACAAGTACATATGGCATAAAATAAACGTTTAGGTATGGGAATAATTATCTATCAAGTTAACACTTCAAAGGTACATAAGTACTAACAAAAATACCTACTCGAGCACTGCTCACAATCATATTTGTCACCATATGCTCATTACTATCGACTGTTGACAAGATCAGAAAAATAGTTTGCTTATAACTCATCCCCTGCATTGCCAGCCATATTATTTTCCAATGGTTGTAATGGTTCCCATTCTTTATTCCCCACCATCACTGCTCTGGGTTCTCTGGTGGTAAAGGAGAATCGAAGTTCCAAGCGATGTTATTTAAAACGGCTGTTGCAACTACTGTTACCAGAACTATCACGCCAGTTCATCATGATGATGAATACAAAACACGCTGAACTCACACACAATGCGAAGGTGAACAAAAAACAGTGATAACAGTGATAATACCAGGTTATCTGAGCTTCGGAAGCCCCAGATAAAGTTATGTCTCAGACAGCTGTTATCTGTCTGATAACTACCATTGATGAACACTCCAGCTGGGTTGTCTGACGGTCTATAGTGATAAATCCAGTTTAATTCTCAGGTAACTGCGATTGATAAACGGGCCCTTAGGTCCCTTAGGATTTAAAAGCCTAGAACAGCTAGGTACTTCACGGTGACAGAACATTCATGGCAAAAGGACAAGGACGGAAGCACAGAATTACGTGCCTTTGCTTCCTTCACAGCGCCAGGACAGTAATATTATGGAGTTCATAGAATAAAGCACCACACTCCAAAGGATGCCAATTTGATGGGTGAAGAAGAGATCGATAGGCAGGTATAGGTTTCGGCTGCTAAGGGCCGGTTTATCAATTCACCAATTTATCTGTCGGATAGGAACCTGACAGATAGCGCTATCTGACAGATAAAAGTGGTGTCCACAGCTGGCGTGTTTATCAACTGGGAATTATCCGTCAGGCAGCCATCCAACAGATAAGGACAAAAACTATTATTTACCCACGAAATCTAGGAGGAATTGGGAAAGTGGTTACCACCAGGGGTGCGAAAAATCAGGTTATAAACAAAAAAGAAGCTGTTCTTTCTGAGTGTTTGACCATTTCATCAAAGAACATCAGTGTTTCTGAAGCTTTTCACTTAAAACCAATCGTTGCTAGGGAAATATAACTTCATCATTTTCCACCCCACAAAAATCGTTCCTCACTCGTTGGAAAGCTCTGAATTTATTACCCATACATCTCACACATCTCATGTTGCCAATTTCCCCATCCGTTATCACCCTTCTGAGAAGTACTAGGTAGTACGTATTAACCATTTCATCATTTTTGAACAATCAAAAACAGTGTAAACAGTGATAATGCCAAGTTATCTCAGGGATAACTCGTTATCTGAGCTTCTTGAGAGAGAAAAATGAACATCATTTCTGGATTCACCCCATCATGATAAATTGTAAAGAAACAGGTGCACATGCCCCGTGACCTAACAATATGTATTATGTATTGGCAGTGGGGCCTTAACCTTGCATATATATGCAAAACTAAAAACTAGTTTCGTGCTCAATAAATATCCAAGTCACCCACATTAATACAGTTTTATACCAACCGTTCAATATTCCGTTTGAACGGCCCAAGTTTCTATAATATGCATGGGCCTCCAAGATTTATTACGTCGGGAAAGGAGATCAGGAAAAATACGGAAGATCGATAGAAAGGAAAACTACACACTTATTGCCAGAGCGTGACCAACTGCAGTTGGGTGGATTTGTGGCCTTGGTGGATTGGTGGGGAGGACTGTAATCCCTATTACAGGGTTCCATCGTGTTGAACAAAAGTGCTATTAGGGTCGGCCCGAGAGCCGATTAAGGGTAATGTAATGCTTTTTCGGAGTCGTTTACCCTTCCTATAACTGTTAACTTCGATAACCATTGAGAGAACTAGGGGTTGAGCAATCTAGGGAGTCAAATAGGGAAAATGATGCCGAGATTCCCATACGACTAGACGGTAAGCAGAGCATAACCTTTGAAACCATCTCGTTCACTAATTACCTAATCAAACCGAGTTGAACCAAGTCTCATACAGCGACACAAATAAGAGCGTCTGGCTAGCCACAAACTCACAGTCGACTCGGCAGCAATAGTAGCGGCTTCCTTCTCGTATTCATATTTTCCTCTACAGGGCGGTCCATTTTATCAGAACCACCGGGGTTTTCCCAAACTAAATATTAAAAAAATACCTACTAGGATTCTACATGAAAATTCATGGAAAAAATCTGCCGTCTTTCGAATTTTCGATTGCGCAAAATCGTGAGCAAATACGCTCGAAATGTTCACTAAACTCAAGAAATCGTGTTTTTTGGTGAGATGTAATAAACTCTCAAGTACCTTCGATACAATGATTTTAACGAGTTTTTTCACACTGAATGATGTTAGTTTTGCTTCAACTCTACCGAAGGTAGGAAGCTATATGATTATATTCGTGTACTAAATAAAAAATATTTGTTCCTCCAAAATCAAAATTGCATCTTGTTTTTTGTTTTTCAACTCCTTCTGACTGTAACAAGACACTGTAATAATATTCATAGGTTATATTATGTTGAAATGTACAATGAACGAAACTAGAGTTTTTGAAAGGTGAAACCACCAATAGTATCTCAGCTGTTTGAATAACAGGTGGCATACCAAAGGCTCTTTCCAACGTCACACTAAAAGAACCGAACTGAGAGTGGGCTGAGTGGGCTACGTAAGATCACATTGAGAACAGTGACAATAGGAATAATTTAAATAATTAATTAGAAAATAATTCATTCAACCAATTAAGTAAGTAAATGCTATTCTCACTAATAATTAGCCTGCAAAGTGATGGGCTTAGTGTTTTGTTTTGTTCAGTTGGCATCTTGGACGGGTTTGGCCAATGACGGACGACACCCTTTTCGACGTCACTTTCCCGCCATAGGACAATAATGAATATTTCAATAAATTTTCTAAAATTATAGATACACTATTTTCGTCCTACGACTTCATTATTGTTTCTTTCCAGCCGTTATCTTTCAGAAAAATAAATTTAAAATGGATGATAATTCCTCATTTTGGAAGTATGCATACGAGAATAGTAAGATGTGCTGCCGTCGAGGTGTCGGTAGGGCAGGTAGGTAGATACAGACGAGAATAACTATAACCATACACATATATTTAGGTATACCGACGGTTTCTACGAAGCCAAAACTTCTGTTGGCCGGAGACGGTGGCAGAGTTTTGATAGACTGATTGTCTCGGATCATGCAATGGTATTGATTCCTCCGCCGGTTACCTATCTGTTATTCACGATGGAGTTTGTAGGTCGGCCCAGCGGCCTGTCGTTCTATCCGATAAGTCAATTTGAGGATGAATTTCAAAGCTGAGGGTGGATTTATATCACGGATGGTCTGAACTCTGAACCTGTCTTTAATCCTAGGTACGTCTTTCATTATGAAGGAGAGGTTCCTCTTATTTTAGTGGTTTTTAATAATCACGAATCCAGCTTGTAGTTTACTGGATACCGGAAATATATAATGATGCAGTTGATTGTGTAGTAGTTAGGGGTCACAATAGGGTCTATTAGTATTATATCCATGCATAGTGGTTCTTAAAGGAAGGACCATTATATTTGTTAGGGCTTATTATGTACTCTAAATAAAACTAAAATGCTCCCACGATAATGCTCCATCGATCCGGCCGACTGGCCAAAACTGCTCAAACTGGAACAAACATTGATATTTTAAAATGAGAACCCCTAATTTTTCATTACAGATCACCATTAATTTGAGTGAAAACCCCGTTGAAATTCATCTGTCACACTTAATTTTAGAGAAAATTCCATTTTTGGCCATTTTAGTAATTTTCACCCATTGTTTGGGTGAAAATGACTTGTTTGGCCAATTTTTGAAAAGACGTAAAAATCGCATTAGGGGTCTATTATGCATACAATTTTGCGTAGACACCAAAATCCACCAAATCTGTGTATTATAAATATCGGAGTTAGTTCCAGTCTCGCAAGTTTTTGACTGTTCTGTTCAGTCAGCGGCGGGCTATAGATCAATAGAGATTTATCGATTTAGTGGGGTGGTAGGAATGGGGAATGGGTCTGAAATGTAACTTTGGAAGCCTGTGTCTTGTTAGTTAGAATGTCAGAACACTGTTACTCGTAGTTAACATCGATCTGGAAATGAGGAAAATTACAATGAAAATCCGAGGTGTTTGAAAAAGGAGGGAACTTAGATGACGTCACCAACCACAAGGCAGATATCCAACGTTCGGGTAAGGCACGGATACTGTCGTCACACAACCTGGATTTCGCATGTGTAGCATCCATGGCAAAGAGGTTTTGAGCCTGTTCTATCAACGTGGTTTGTAGGTAAGAAGCTAATCAGTCAGAAAAGGAACTTAGTTGATCTTCATACGGGTGAAGTGGCAGAAGAATAAAGCGGGAATCATTTAATTTAAGAAACTCAAACAAATTCCCCTAAATTACAGATAAATCATTTCTAAGGCATGACTTCATTTCCATTACTTTTCAGTGATTAACTTTCAAGGAAAAAAAGTCATGCAAAGGCAAATTTTTAGGGTTTTTAGAATGCGTACCTATATTTTAGTAATCCCAGATAAAATACTGATGGTCCATCCTATTAGGAACCACCCTGCCAGTGGCGAGGGCTTTGCTCATCGCTAGATGAGACGTTGACTAGAGAAAATAGTGACAAAAATTAAAAACATTATTTTTCCATTTTTGGGTTTTATTTGGAGGCGGTGGAGGTTGAGATGTTGAACGCCCGCGGTAGAGAGGCCCCTCTAGTTGCCCCTCAACACCTCAACCCTTTGGCTAGGAAAGGGGAGGTGGCGCATCTGGGCTAGACCACTTGATAGTGTGAAGAAGAAGTGAGAGGGAGGGGGTTGGCTATACCAAAGTAAATCGTCTCTGATTCGCACATTCCGGCGCATCCCAGTTATAGTCGGTTACGCTCGGCAACCCTCCTCCCCCTCCTGCCCTACCCCCAACCCGCTTCTGCATCCCTCCCCACTGGGCCACATGACGATATTTCGAATGTGTGCATCGAATTTTTTCTGCCTGAAATCACGTATTTTCACCAACACCAATGAGACACAATATCCACGTACTCGGGTAGGTAGGTACATACCACAAAGGGAAGTCCTCCGTGAGTGTTTCAAGATCCGTATAAATCCTGAATGAAAGAAGAATTTTATGGAGAGTATATAAATCCTGAATGAAAGAAGAATTTTGTGGAAAAATCATTGGCGCATTTTGGATTTTCAGGGAAAATTGGGTATTAAATTCGTTTTCTATTAATCGTAGGCACGGCCACACGGGTCATAAATTTGATTAAATTAGATGAAAACTTTCCTATTGACGTCTGAAATCTTTTTACATGCACCTACTTGCGATGACTCAGAAAAAAAGTCACGCCTCGACCCTGCACCCTGTATATCATTAAATATATCCCCAAGGATTTCCTCAAAAATCTCATTGAATCCCTTCAAATTCTGGTGCAATGCTCACTGTTCGGACGGTTCCTCTTTGCTACAATAGTTGTACGTTGCTACGTTCATGATATACCTACCTACAAGGTGATGAAGCAAAATTTATTACAGCTTCCGGTATCTTGAGCAAAACCAGGAAGGCAAGAAACGAGATCGCCTTGGGGGCAACTGGGAAGTTCTGCTTGAAGGTGCCCTCACCCGTCTTCGCTAAGTTTGAAGTAGTAATTAGTACATTACTGAGACTGCATCCCCCTCCCCTCCGTCCTAACTCGGAAAGACGGCTAACAATCTTGAAAAATAAAAATAAAAAAACAAAGTTAATTAAGAACGTTACGGGAGGATAGTCTGGAACAATGCTCTCACTTCCCTTCCACTGGTAAGGTATCCCGTCCTCAGTATCTCTACTCTATGCTTTTATAATGAGGGGGAACCCTCTCGGTGGAAAAAATAATTTTTTATTTCGGACGGACATGAAAACCTTTTGAAAACAATAGACGAGCGGAACAGTACAGCTTTACACTTTCTGTTCAAAAAAGAGGAACATATTTTTTTTTTTCGCCCTACTTCGCCCACAGTTTGCAGTTCAGTGAATTTTTACCATCATAATATTAATCTCTCAATAATTTTCACGATGGTTCTTTATCCGTGCGGGAAGGTTGTTAATTAAAATATGAGCAAAGTCCCACTTTTGGGGATCAGATCAAAATCATCTTTTTCCCACCAAATGCTCGAGAAAAGTTGTCGCAATGGGTTCAAATTTTAAAAATCTACGTAGAACATAAGAACGGTTTTCAGGATAAAGAAATCAATTTTAGCGAATTTTCGAAGAAAATGAAGCTATTGC
>JAEMON010000012.1:21430049-21440749 GCA_030264115.1 Lygus lineolaris
GGATCTGTAATGACTATTAAAATTACTAGGAGGTTAGTGTGATGTCGGGATTAATCATCATTGCTCCTGGGATCAGTAGTGATCAATGATAGAGCGAGGCATAAGAGAAGACAACGGAGAGAGGATTATTTGTGATAATGGGTGATAAGAGGAGTGGCAGGGGGAGGTGAGGAGGGGCTATCATGCATGCTTATACCTTAGATAAGAGTAGTCATATGGAGTAGAGGTGATAGTGATAAGAGGAGGTGAGTATGATATCGGGAGTAATCGTCGTTGCTCCTGTGATCTGTAATGAAAGAGCGAGGATTATTACGAGAGCATTATTAGTGATAGGGGGAGATGAGGAGGCACTGAAGAGGATACCATGCATGTTCATAACTGATATATTCTGCTTATCATGTCATGCCTCATGTCTGGCGTCAACAAATCTATGTCTGAAGAGGAGGTAAGAGCAAACATAAGAGTAGGCATAAGTTGGATAGAGATGATAGAGAGTGATAGGACGAGACGAGGAGGTGTTCTGATCAGTGAGGTATAAGAGCAGGCTACATAATAGCCGTAATTATTAATAATTAGTGCGTGATAAGAGGGGTAATAGGGAGAGATGAGTTGGAATTGTGCCATGCATCCTTATAACTTGAATTTCCTGCACACATACATGCTTGAACCTTAGGCCCATCAGGATCTTCCGTAGCTGATGGTCTTATGTCCTGTGGAGCATACACTAGAGTAGGCATAACTTAGAATAGAGATGAGGAGGTAAATCAGACAAACGTAGAGATGATAAGAGTGATAAGAGGGGTGATATGGAGGGTGAGAAGGGGCTTGATATAACGCACACATATACTCATATTATCGAGCAGGCATGATGGAGAGAGTGATAGGACGAAATGAGGAGGTACTATGATGTTTATACGTGTGCTCTTAAGGTACTATAATACACTATATTCCACATATTTACGTGCATGATGGACCTGAAATCAGAAAGGATGAAGTCAACACAGAGATGTTATCAGTGATAAGGTGGTGATAAGAGGAGTGATAGGGGAAGATGAGGAGGCGCTGCGGTATTACGCATGCGTATGCAATCAAAGAGGTAAGAGCTGGCGTAATAGCGCATATATACAGTAAGAAGTCGTAAGCAGGTAGGAATCGTAGTCCAGGGGCGGCTCAGGAATCTCTGATAAGGTGATGCTGAGGTCAGCAATGAGGGATAAATTGAGAGAAGTGGTCAGTAAATGGATTTAGGTGAAATTCTATGTGTTATATAAAACAGTACCTACAGTTGTCAGTATCCTTTGTTTAAATATAAATAGAGTCTCCCAATATGGAGCACAAATACAACCTTTTTATAGTCCTTCTGAGTGGACTAGTAGGAAACAAATTATGATAACAGCATGATAACATAATAACGGATATTGATAAGCCACGTGACAGTTATAGGTTTGCGTTCATTGCCTATTACACCTTCCTAACCAATTTTCGCTATGCCTAATACGTGATAAGGGTCTTACAGAAGGAGATGAGGTTGAAGAGGCACTAAGAATAAACGTGATCCTGATTTCGCTCAGCGTATATTAGCGAATTTTCGAAAAAAATGAAGCTATTGCAATGGCTTCAAAATTTTAGTAAAGCAAATTTTTGAAAATTTTCTTCGTGGAAATCCACTCCAGACCATTATAAAACGATTCCTGAAATGCATATTTATTTATGATTGTATGTCACTCCAGACGATATCTGACCGGGGAATCGAGATTACCAAATCCAAAACAATTTTAAAATGTCAATAATGTCAAAAGAAAGGATGAGTTCGTTGGCCGGACTTTTTGGAGTACTCCAAGGATTGAAATTTTGAAAATTTAATTATAGTCTGCAGGCCTACGACTGTTAGGCACTCATAATAATTCACTGCAGGTCGCTAGGTAGGTATGATGTTTCGCGAGTACAACAAACAGTTCACTGCAAGCTTACTGCTAGGACTTACTGTTAGAACATAGTCTTAGAACTTATTTTTAGGTCTTAGTCTTGTTAGGACAACTGTCCACAGCATGTTTACAACTGTACCTCTCGCGAGAACTACAACGAACTGTTAGGCTTACTGTTAGGACTTACTGTTAGGCTTACTACTAGGACATACTGTAAGAACTCACTCTTAGGCTTACTGTTAAGACAACAGTCCACAGCAGGCTTACTGTTACAACTTAGTCTTAGGCATACTGTTAGGCACTCATAATTCACTGAAGGTTGCTCGGTATCACCTCTCGCGAGAACTGCAACCAACGTTAGGCTTAATGTTAGGACTTACTGTTAGGCTTACTTCTGGGACATACTGTCAGAACTCACTCTTAGGCTTACTGTTAAGACAATAGTCCACAGCAGGCTTACTGTTAGGACTTACTGTTACAACTTAGTCTTAGGCTTACTGTTAGGCACTCATAATTCACTGGAGGTTGCTCGGTATGACCTCTCGCGAGAACTGCAACCAACGTTAGGCTTACTGTTAGGCTTACTTCTAGGACATACTGTCAGAACTCACTCTTAGGCTTACTGTTAAGACAACAGTCCACAGCAGGCTTACTGTTAGGACTTTCTCAATGCAGACTTAAAACTGTTAGGCCCTCATAATTCACCGCAGGTCGCACGGTATGACATCTCGCGAGGACTATTTTAGATTCCCAACATCCGTCTCACGGAGGTCTCAGGCGAACAACCTGAAGAAATGATCGGCCAGGAAAGTGTTTAAAACTGAGAAACCCGAAGAGGCTAATTCCATTGTCTTTCTCGGAGGACGTCTGAGAAAACCTGTGGGAACGAACCTGAGTTGAACAAGGTTAGGACTTGGAGTTCCCTGCTTGTACGAAACATCACGCAAAATCGTTACTTTCCTAACGCGCCCCAGTGATTTTAATTAAATAAAATAATAATAATTTTAAAATTTAAATATTTTGGGTGCGGTTTATACAGAGTGTCCCAGAATTGAGTGTAATAAATTCAGGGATAGATTCTACAACTAATTTCCAAGAGATTTCGTTTTAACCTTTTTTTTAGAGAATGTTTTCGGCTTTGAGATTTTCTTTTTTTTTGAGATTTTTTTTCTCGTGTTTTCGACTTCACTACAATTGCCATAACCTCGTTAATTTATTGCCTAGAATTAAAAATAAGGACACCGTTGGAAAGAACGGTATACCTATATCCTGTCATTTTGTAGAGCTGTAACTTCAATTTTGTCGTATTTCATACATTTCATCGGTAGTTTTCACCCAGAACTCTTAGATGAAAAGTTAAGGCTCTATAAGAGCTCAATAAATATAGTTCGAGTGTTTCACGAATGACCGTAAGGAAAATTTAACGCTCTTTCCAACGGTGTCCTTATTTTTGATTTTAGACAATGAATAAATCTCATGATAAAATTGATCTTCAGTTATCGGTGTTCCTAGGAATTCCCTTCTTGGAAGTGCGAAAAGTGGCTGCCATCACCGACCTTAAATGATGGCTATAATTCGAGAGGAATCAACTAATGAATATGAACAGCCCTTCAAGAAGGTCCTCAATCTTCCATGAAACCCTGAAATTGTCTACAAAATCAGAGTTTTGGCTAGGAAAATGAATCTTTGAGATGATACTGAACCAACTTTGTTCAGAAAGCTCCGAAACGCAAAATCTTGGGAGAAAATGGAATCTATGCGTGGTTATTTTACAGTTTTTCAATTGAATGGTCTCGTTGAGATCTTTTGAAAAGTCCCATTCATGCAGCATGAGTTGAGGAGCGAATTTTCGAAGAATAATTTTAACCGAATTGGTGGGTGATTCTTATAGGAAATTTCACGCTGATTCTGAATACCACAAGTTCCTATGTTTAATATTGTAATTTCCACAAAAACCCTTAAAAACTTTTAGCGATTTTTGACTCTAAATTTTTAAAATTTGAACCTTGGAGTACCCCAAAAATTCTGGCCAACGAACCTAACCTGTCTTTTGATATTATTGACATTTTGAAATTTTTCAAATTTTTAGCTCGATTCCTTGGTCAGATATCGTCTGGAATGACATAGGTATATAAATAAATGAATATATATATAAGTGGTAAATTTCAGGAATCGTTTTAGAATGGTCTGAAACGGATTTCCATGAAGAAAAAGTTCGAAAATTTGGATAATTTAAATTTTGAAGCCATTGCAATAGCTTCATTATCTTCGAAAATCCGCTAAAAAGGTGCCATAAAGGGGTATCTGATGTGAGAAATTATCCCAGCCCGAGTTACTACGTCACCCGTTTTGTGGCAAAATTTACTATGAGAATCCACCTAATCGGTTGAAGTGATTCTTTGAAAATTCGCTCATCGACTCATGCTGCATGGATGGAACTTTACTGACATTAGGATGCTAACTGTCTGGGCTGACTTGGCTGAAGAGACCTTGTTCGCTTTGAAGGTTGATTCCCAGTAGCAGGAATGAGGGATTACTTACGTCGCAGACATATCTTCTGAGGCTGCTCGGATATTGATACCAGAAACACCCACTGAGGGGCGAAGGAAGGGGCTTAGCCTTCATTAATCCGAAGTAGAAGAACTGGAGAACAAGCGAGTCTCTGTTAGCTGCTCTCCAACATGAGGTCCCGCCCTCGTTGACGTGATCTCCGATTAAAGTAACGTTAGCGTCGAACTTGACCTCATCGGCGGAGTCTGCGGGCAGAAAACAGGAGGCAAACAGAGCGGTCCAACTGAAACTTCAGACTAATTCAAAACAACATTAATATACGTACATCAATTTCAAAACACGTCCAATGGTAGTCAAAAATACGAGATTCGCGAACTAAATAATGGGCCATTCTTATAGGGAAATGCAATTCTTGTTCATATACCTACCTTAAGCACATACCTAATATTAGCTAGCCTAAATAATCATCAGCAATCCTGGAGAAATCGCTAGAAAAAATCCTAAATCCTAGGAAAGAAAAAATCAAATAATCTCCGCGCCTCGGCCCTACTTTGAGCCTTTGGCTAACATCACAATTCATGAATAATGTTTTTGCGTCCCGTTTCTTCATTCCTCTTTGCGCTCATCTTTATCACATTCCTCTTTGTGCTCAGCTTTATCACATTCCTCTTTGTGCTCCTCTTTATCACATTCCTCTTTATGCTCATCTTTATCACATTCCTCTTTGTGATCATCTTCATGACATACCTAATTTCGTGACATAAACTTCGTGACACTTTTCGACTCAGGTAGGCCACCACAAAAACATTATTCATGTTAAAATCGCTGGAAAAAATCCTACTGGACAAAATAATTGGATAATCTAAAAATCAAATACCGAACCGGAACTGAGGGCAGAATAAATAACATCCGTTCCTCCATCTTATCGTGATAAACCAAAAAACGTCTGCCAAGTTGGGTGGGCAGTATAGCTTCCTCACTTTTGTAACGTGGACATATAGAATCAGTTAGTGAACATTTCTACGACATTGGTAGAATAGTTTATGAGTTATGCCTATGACAATACATTTCAAATTCGCGCATGCGCAGTAGCCATCAAGTATCCAATCGTGGCGAAATTCATGGGTAATTGTCTTGGAGTCAGCCCACAACTACCTTCCGAAATTGAGCGAAATCCGTTCATTAGGAACCGAGAAATCGTAGTTTCAGGACATTTACGTTAGCGCATGCGCACACGCCACTAGTGGTCCGATTGCTATCCAATAAATCGGGCACTATCTAGGGGCTACTCCGCACAATCTCTGAAAATTTTCACCTCAATTAGCCGAGTAGTTCCAGAGTAATGGCCATGAAGAAAATTTCAAAATTGCGCATGCGCAATACTTGTTACTGATACAATAGTGTCGAAATGAGAAGGTAATGGTATCCCTCAACTGTACACCGAATTTGAGCTGAATCCGTCCAGCTATTACTGGTCTGGTGGCGATGAAATTCATAGGGGACTCTCTAGGGTCTAACTCGATCGATCTCTGAAAATTTCACTGAAATTGGTCTAGTTCTTCCGCAACTACGTCTATAACAACCAATTTCAAGTTGGCGCTTGCGCGGTATTACTGATGCAATCGTCACGAAATTGATAGACGATTGTCTTGGAGTCAGCCTTCAACTACCCTCAAAATTTGAGAGAAATAGGTCAATTAGAAACTGAGATATCGGGGTCTCAGGAAATTCACGTTTGCGCATGCGCTCACGCTACCCATAGTCCGATGGCGATGAAATTCATAGGGGATCATCTCGTGCCTAACCCGCACAATCTCTGGAAATTTGATCGAAATCGGATCAAAATTGTGGGAGTTATGGCTGTGGCAAGGAAATGTGGACAGACAGACAGACGCACGGACAGACAGACGGACGGACAGACGGACGGACGGACGGACAGACGGACGGACGGACAGACACGGAACCAAATTTGTTCAGGAGGCCCTGAAACGCAAAATGCGAGTGGAAATTCTGATTTCGGAGCACACAAATTTTTTTTCGTTTTGAAAGTGAAAACAAAGCTTCCGCTGCTCTGCAGACTCGGAAGCAAAATTTCTATCAGAATGTGTAAAATACGAGTAACCGCAGATTTCCATTTCCAAGTTGTCCCAACATCATCGTGGACAGATCGCGAGTGTGGTGTGATATTGGTACTTTAACGTGTCTCAAAGAAAATATATACTTGGTTGATGTGTTTGTATATTCACAGGAGAAGATGAGGAGGAGAGGAACCACGAGGGATAAACCGTTATTGAGAGCTACATAAAAAGGACGCCCTCCAGTCAATAAGTGATCGTAAAAACATCGTTGTCGTCAATAGGTTGCCGCTTTGACGCGGAGCCAAGTTGCAGTCGATAGCACCCCCCCCCCCCCCCCCCCCCCCCCCCCCCCCCCTCGACACCATAATGCACCTACTAAGAGACCACAACTTGGCAAAGATAACCTTTCGGGCGAGTTTCGTATCACCATCGACACCCCGCTCAGGTGATGATGGACACGTGACAGAAAACGTCTGCCAAGTTGGTTGGGCAGTATACCTTCTTCACTTTCAGCCTCCTCCTTCCTCAGCTATTGCAAGGGTATCAAAATTTTAGTGTTAGCCAAGGATAAATTGGTGCGATTATTCAATGTTTTCTGAAAGTAGCTACGTTTATACTGAAGAAGTGGTGAACATGAAACACGTCGAAAAATCGACAAAAATCATTTTGTTGGTCTCATTCGACGCGAAGTTTTATGGTCCATAACTTTTTATAAAAAAAGAAGAGGTGATTAAAATTGTCAAATTTGTCTAGCATTTTTGATGATTTTAGATTATTTTTGATTATTTTTTAATGATTTTAATAAGGTATTTGATTTTTAGATTATTCAATTATTTTTTCCAGTATTTAGGATTTTTTCTAGCGATTTTTCTAGGATTTTCGATGATATTAGATTATTTTTGATATATTTTTTTTCTATTACCTATTTCATATTTTTGATTATTTGATTATTTTCTATTGATTTTGATTACATGATTTTTAGATTATTTGATTTTATCTTTTCTAGGATTTCTGATTTTTTTCTAGCAATTTTTCTAGGATTTTTTGATGATTATTTAGGTTAGCTAAAATATTGTGTGTTTTAGCTATAGGAACGTGAATTGCAATTCCCTATAAGAATGGCCTCTAAAAATATAGAGGGAATCTCTTTAACCAACCATGCCCCCTAACACAAGATTCCTCCATTTCCATTTCTATATTCATTATATTCACTGTCATACTGAAATACCATGTTGTTATTCCTTCCGGACCGTACATATTCGCATTACGTTCGATAAGACGACATTCTTTCAGATCCGCCATGAAAAAAATATCTCTTCGCTTTCCAGCATTGAAATATGATTTCCCATTATTCTGAAGCTGGCTTACCGTCTCCCCAGACCCTGAGTACTGCTTAATGCTCATCCTCAGCGCGATCCCGGATTACAGATTCATTTGAAAACGTCAGCCAAGTTTGGTGGGCTGTGATTCATCTTCCTCACTTAGGTATAATATTATTGTATGTAAATGTACATACAATAATATTATACCGTATGAATTACCGTAATTACCGTAATTAATATTATAGTGACCGTACCTACATAATTAGTTGGTTCATCTATTTTGTAGAGGTACGAACAGTTTTTGGAGTGTTATAGTTTGCCTATATACAGGGTGTCTAAAATTTAATGAACCAGCCATTCATTTATTTCCGTCATTTTCGCTCAAAGGAAAAAATTACGAAAGAAATTCAAATATTAATGTTTTCACGCTATGGCGCGTTTGTCACACTAACTTTGCTTTTCAGCATGAGAACCCCCATTTTTTTATTCCGGATTCGAATTTCAGGCAAAATTTCATGAAGAAACGACCCGTCACTTGAAAATTGGACTGCCCTAAAACTTGCGCAAAATTACGCTCCAAATGTGCTCTAAAATCAAGAAATCGAGGTTTTTGGGTCTAGTATCTAAACTATTAGGTAGTATATGTATGGTGCATGATTTTTGCATTTCCTCACGCCGAATAACGAGGTGAAATTATCTTTTGATTTTTCAAGGAAATTGAGCAACCCAGAGTTTTTGGGGGTTTTCCATGAAAATTTGAAATTTTGATGCTTGAGTTCTGAGCTGCTTGAGCTATTCTGTAAAAATACATTAAAATCAAGCATCATATTTGATAGTTTACTTCACCCAAAAAAAAAATTTTTGATTTCTACCTTTTAGAGCACATTTAGAGCGGAATTGCTCACTCAAATTTTCGAGTGAGCAGTAATTTATTCATGTAATTTCTAAAAATTCGAATCTGCACTAAAAAATGGGGGTCTCCATCTCAAAAAACAAAGTCAGTGAGGCAAACGCTCCATAGTGCGCCAGTGTGGCGCGCGAAAATTCAATATTTTAATTTCTCTTGCATTTTTTTCAAGGAGCGAAAATAACGGAAATAAATGGCTGGTTCATTAAATTGTAGACACCCTGTATATAGGCAGACCAAACTTTGAAAAATGGAATGAAAAACTGTCATAATCATTACGTTAAAAAATGGATTAAAGTGTGCCACCCTCCCCACCTAGTTCTTTGAAAATCGGCTCATTAAGGTTTACCAAAGAGGTATTGAATAGTTTGTCAAACTTTAATCAGGCAATATTTTTTATTTCTGTTTTCGTATTTCTTCTGCTTTTTAAAATACCAAGTACAATGTTCAAGGAGTCCATATTTTGAATTTCGAACATTTTCATTTTTGAGATAAATTTGAAATGTCAATAGTTGACGGCTTTCCAGAATCAGATAAGTAAAATAAATAATGCCGAAACCTGATTTGAAGTTATTATAGTAAGAGTTTTACTATACACTCTTTGGTAGCCTAAATTCAGGCATTTTTCTAAGGACATTTTGGTCCGTGTACGACCTAAGTAAGCATTTTCTGCGAACTGGTTTTTTTCTTGTTCATTTTGTCGATCGTCAGATGGAATACCTATCTGATGCAATGTAAACTCAGATGTTGATACAGTTTCAACATTACCAAAATAAGCCGTGTTACGTCGTAAATAGATCAAAAATTCCCCAAAAATATTATAACTGCCAGAAAGTGATAGAAAGTGACTAGTTCCTTGTCAGTCTGTGCAGGGATGTCTCTTGGTTCAATCGAACAACCATAATCAACCTTAGAATCTTGTCATAACAAGCCCTATTACCTCGGAAATAGATCCAAAATTCCTGAAAATCGATTTAAATATCCCGAAAATGCTAGAAAGTTCACTGAAAATTCTCTCATTCATTAGATAGTGCGTAGTGGGATTTTTCTTGTCAAGTCAGTTGAAACCTTGTCAACATAAAGTCTATTAGACAGGCGATTCTCATTCTATACATCTGATCCGGTGTTTCATTCCTCCACGCCGCTCCGTCCGTCGAACATCCGAAACTTTTCCTCATCTTTCACCAAAACATTCCATCATTCCCGTACATACAGTTCAAAAGGCACAACAAAGAGATGCCCCATTCAACTGTACGAGTCAAAATAGCGGAAACTCCGGGGAAAAGACCACGTTGAAGTTATTGGCAGAGGCGTATTCCTTCTGAGTGAAGCAAAAAAGGAAACCGTAGCGCTGCCTTGAGAAGCCCAGTCGCAAACGCTTTGATCCATAAATACCCTCTCCCTTCTCGGCTTCTCTCGAAGGAATATTCCTTTCGATATACAACAATGAATTAAGTTTCCTTCTTTTGCTGCTTACGGCACAAAAGGGTTGTAATTTACAAGGGTTCGCTCTTTGATAACGTTAAAGCGGATTATGGAGGGACGAGATTAGTAGTTGGTGGTTTTCCGGGGTTGAACATTGTTTGTTGACCAATCAACATGCGGATGATCTGAAATTAATGACAATAAATGAAATAACTGGGTGGCAAATAGCTTTCTCCTATTGGAAAGGTGTTAATATTATCACTGCAAATCTCATCGAAATCAGGTGGAACTCATGCGTGTCCCAAAGACATCACGTTTGCTCATGCGCAGTGAGTATTTACTTATTCAATCACGATGAACGTCATAGGAAATCATCATCTAGTGGTTAATCACGCAAAATCGGTTTGTTATAAGGCAATAAATAGATGTTTAAAGGATTTATATGAAATGCATACCTCATTTTGTAACGAATTTAACGAATGTACGAATGTAACGAACGTCAACTTTTTTTTTTTGATAGAACAAAGCATTC
>JAEMON010000012.1:21477007-21490984 GCA_030264115.1 Lygus lineolaris
ACCAAGTTTTTAAATAGGTAATTGTAATTATAATTATATTTTTTTCACAAAATGATAGTCGCACGTTGACGTTCATATACTACCTCCTACCCAAAACAACTGGTTTTACACGAAATTGGTAACCTCTAAACCTGCCTCACCTTTGCGAACTAAGGAAACCAGCTGTTTTATTAAAAATACAAATAGGCTATTCGGTTTAAACCGCGAAACCGGTTATTCGGTTTAGACTAGAAAACTAGTTATCAGGTTTAAACCGGTAAACCGCTTTATAGGTTTGAACAGAAAAACGGTTATTCCGATTTAACCGGGAAACCGGTTATTCGGTTTTAACCGGGAAACCGGTTTTTCGGTTTTAACAGAAAAACCGGAGGAACGGTTTTTAGGTTTAAACCTGATAACCGGTTACGGTTTTTGAGCACCGGAATCATAACCGGTTTATTAAAATACCGGAAACCGGTTCGAGATTCTCATAACCGCACAGGCCTACTCTGAACAAGCCCATGGCATCTAAAACCGGTGTTACCTCAATATGCCCATGCATGGTCGTAGGATACCTATGTTGCCGTGACAAAAAATGCAAATTATTACACAATGATTCGGTTGATTTATCCGTTATTGATACTACACTCTGGCCCTTATTTGATGACACTTGGGATTTTCAGAAGGTCGCCATACTCAACCACTCTGAACAATCCCAATGCCGACCCTTTCCCCCTAGGTAGTGCTTGAAAGCTTGAATAGGACCCTCATTAGGGTGTGATAATTCCAACCCTTTACCCCCTTATGCAACTGCATTGTGTTCCATTAATTATTATTTCGAGCATTCCATCACCAGAATTGTGATTCGCTAAGAAATTAGAACGTAACTTATAAACTTGAACCAGAGTCAGAGATAAGTGTAACCGAAATAGTGATTTGAACAGACAAGAGGGGAACATGGAAAGGGAGCTGAGAGGATCCACTAATCCGGCGATTAAGTGTGACCTGTGAAGGACAGAAGGCGAGGTTGCCACCTCAGGGCAGGGAAGGGGTTTGGATACCTGGAGTCCAGGTATCATCGAATAAGGGCCAGAGTGTAGTACGATCGTTTCATCTAGAGAAGTTGGATTTTTTCTCGGTCTCTAGCGGCGGGCTAATATAGGAAAAACTTGTTCAAATGCATATCGGGTGTACCTAAGTCTCCAATTCCCAAACAGGAGGGCAATGGGGAATTATCATCAATTTTTTTTTATTTTTTTTTCTGTAAGGTAATGGCTTAAAAGAAACAATATTGAAGCCGTAGAGCAAAAATAATGTATCTGTGATTTTAGAAAATTTATTAAAATTTTCATTTTTGTAATATGGCGGGAAAGTTACGTTGTAACGGGTGTCGTCTGTCATTGGCCAAAATCCGCGAAGGCCTGTCAACCAAACAAAACCAACACTGTTTTAGCCCCAGATTGTTGAGAATATAATTAACTCAATTAGATAATTGATTGAATTAATTATTAATTAATTAATAATAATCAATTATTTAACTAAATTATGTTTTTACTGCTCCCTGTGTGATCTCTGCACATTCTCTTTCAGTTGTTCTTTTAGTGTGACGTGTTACCGGGTGGCTCAAGGGCCGTTGGAATGGCGCCTGTTTTTCAAACTGCTGAGATTTTATTCCGAATTTTCGCCACACTAGAACGATCAACTATTTTTTTCTTTGTATTAACAGTGTTATTTTATTCCTATTAACAATAGAAGAGTGGAAAAAATTCGATTTTCTCATACACGATCATTCCCCATTATTTAGTTGATACGGTAAAAACCCGTACAATAAGATTCATATTATTAACTAGGTACCTCCTAGTTATATGAAATGAAATAACCTGGTCCTAAACTAATTCTGAACATTCCTGAATCTGTGTGCTAAAAATCAAAATGAATAAATTGTTCGTTCACAGTATACATAACCCTTCTGCGTGTATCGCTATTCTCTTGTAGCCAACGGAGATTTCATGTTCTTCATCTTCAACATCATCATGTGTAGGTATTTTGGCGAATTTGAGAAAAGGAAGAATATGAATCTAGCAACATTGAGTTCTCAGATTGTTTAGGAAGTTTTACGTGTAATATTTGTTGAAAACTAGGGGTTTTCGTTTTAAAAACAAAAAAGTTAGTTGCGAGAAAATCATCACCGTTTATAGACGGTATTTTCAAATCTAGTAGTACCTAAGTAATTCAAAAATTCATCTTGGGGCACCCTGTATTTCATGATATCCGAACTTAAAAGAGTTCCTCATCTTACGAGGCGAAGTGGAGGGCAGTTTTGGAAAGGGACATCATTCCAGGCGTTCCAGGATAATGTCTGGTGCGCTGAGGATAATAGAACTGAGCCTCGCCCAGCCTCGGTCTCTCACCCACCCGCGCTCTCGAGAATTCCAAAGGGTTCACGAACATTTGGATCGGACGGAATGAAGGTTTTTGGGGGTCTAGTTCATTTTCATAAACATACACTCTTGAATTCAAATGTTAGATTGAATGTCAGGTCGGAAATAATAACCTGTTTTCTAAAGGCTTTGTGGTGTTCTGAACTGGAAATTACAAGAAAAACCAGGGAACCGGGATTTCAATAACTTCACGCAAGGCTGAGAGCTACCCTTGATGAAGACTATAGGCACAAAAACAAAAACAAAAAAACATGGAACATGCTTTAGCTAATTGTGTTACTTCCAGCCCATTGATGTCGGTCTGTCTTCTGTGTTCAGCAGACCTCTGCGACCTCCCTTTCAAATTCCATCCCTATTATAGGATGAACAGGAAGAACACAGCTTCAGAGCTCACTCACCTGATGAGTAAGGGAAGGCCATTCGTGTTCAGCAGACCCCCGGGACCTCGCTTTCAAATGTGAGCCCTATGTATGTTGAACAGGAAGAAAATAGCTCTAGACCTCTCACTGCTGATCAAGGGTAGGCGATTCGTCTTCAGCAGACCCTCGGTACCTCCCTCTCAAATTTCAACTCTACTGGTTGACTCTACATCTCAAGAGCTCAGTCAGCTCATCAAGAGTTTGTCATTCGTCTCCAGCAGACCTCCAGAGCCTATCTTTCTTCTGAATAATTTTATTTTCAAGACATACCTAATTTCGTGTCATTTTCGTGTTATTTGGTCGTGGGATGTTCCATGCTAAAAGTCGAAAACACGTTTTTGAAGTCATCCTAAAATTGAAAGTCATACCCTCACAGTTTGCATTTTTTTCAGCCCTCTGAAAAAATTTGATCTTATCGAGTCAAAGGGCGAGAAAGATAATATGAAATGCTGCCAAACATGGAGGCTACCTAGCAAGGAATATTATCTTGTATACGGTTACTCACCGCAAAATAAGTCTAGTTGAAGGTTTTTCAGTGTCTTGAGAATGGAGCGAAATGATACACAAGACGCACAGATTAGAAAGCACTTTGATTTATTCACAGGGAATCGATGGAAAACGGGTAAAATGAGAGTATATGGCTTTAAAACGAACAGAGCTGGTTGAAAGTTGAGAGCGATAAAGCGAGTGAGAGAGTGGGGAAAGCGGGGAGCTTACTCCAAACGAGGCTAGCAAGAAACACAGTGTTGCCAATCAAACTGACCACAAAACATCTGATTGATACATGACTAAGCAAAATATTCAACGATACTTAATTTTAGAAACAATATTTACATTAGGTTACATAATGCACGTATATTAATTATGAGCGATACCACATATTTTCCTATTGGATTCATGAACATGGTGTTCACTACTTACAGGACAAGTGTCATTGCTCTTTTGTGGTCTCGGTTCCATGGAAGAAGTTCCTTCTACTGCCATGATAAGGCCCCTGCTTCCACTTACACTCCGTGCTGAAAGTTCACGGAGCCGTCTCATTTGGAGACCCTATTTCAGCAGATCTGATTAACCGTGTCGTTCTATTCGTTGGATTCCGATGATATTTTGCGTGTTATTCTCAGCTAGAGAGTCCTCTTTCTATCAATGTGGTCTGCGCATGAGAAATAAAAATTGGAAAAAACCCATTAATTATGTTATTCGAGTTGCCATGACTAGTAAACACTATTTATCAGGACGAAAAACTCCATGTGGGAGCAGAAATCGTCATGTTAAAATGGAATGTTTTGGATTTCGTGGGGGGGGGGGGGATGTCGTAGGTACCTCCAGAGGTACGTACGTCACCGCCCCCTGCTGTCCCTTTAAAAACCGTTCCGATGATTCCGACATTCTCCGCATAGATGCGCTTCGACCAATCAGCGCGCTCCATTTCCGCGGGCATTTTTTCAAACGTTCACATTTCTCTTCGTCGATAAAAAAAATAGGGAGACCACATAATTATGAAATAACCCCACTTTGGCCATTTTGAATCGATTCCCTTTCAATAAAAATTGTAATTTAAAAATCATGCGCAGACCCCATTGTGGCGTCCACGCATGCGCACGAATTTCACCAATAAACCATAACAACAACGGTATAATTATAGTGTACAATTCATAGGAATACCTACAATTCAGAACTATAATCACGATATCAATCCAACTACGTTCATATTCGGCCTGAAATAATCCCTCCGGGTAATTCGTAGGTTTCAACGAAATACATAAATATTACAATATAACCGGCGAAGCGTGTGGTAATTCGCGGAATACCCACCGGATTACGGTCCACAGAGCTTTCCATAATGAAAACGTTCGTCCCGTCGGACGACGTGGATTATCGTAATCCCGTACGTCGAAAACGCAGACGCAAAGGCTTTAGGGGACGCCAACTATATTAAATCCGGGTTGGTTCCCCGAAGTGGGGTGATATGTGTGGAACTGTGGAATAGATAAATTTGGTCGGTAGTAATTATTGATTGTGTTTGCATTTGTGCTGGCGTTTTTCGTTGGCGTAGTTCCTTTTAGCGAATTTTCGAAGAAAATGAAGCTATTGCAATGGCTTCAACATTTTTGTAATACAAATTTTTGAAAATTTTCTTCATGGAAATCCGGTAAAATCATTGTAAAATGTCCCACGGATGATTTTTTGTGATACTCACGGACATAAACTGCGATGTACGCGCTTGCAGAGTTTTTTACTGATGATCTCCTTCCATTGTCAGGTAAATCCGTCCATAATCATCCTCAGTCGCCAGTGTGATGTATTGCGGGAGAAAGATGGGGTGAATATAATAATTAGTGCACTCGGTGACGAACAAAAAAGAAGAGATTTTATTCAACGATTTGCATGTCATTATAATATTCCGAAGCTTCGAGAGCTACACAGTGTTACCCCTTTTAACTAGGTGAACATCAAGTAGTTATTAAGTTCATGAGGAAGTGATTCCATGCTCTTCATGGATACTACAGTAATGCAAATTATTGAAAATGTTCTTCATGGAAATCCATTTCAGACCATTCTAAAACGATTCCTGAAAATTAACACTTTTTTATATGTACCTATATATATATATTGATACATATATATTTATACGTTTGTATATGTGCCATTCCAGACGATATCCGCCCGTGGGATCGAGATAAAAAATCCAAAAAAATTTCAAAATGTCAATAATATCAAAAGTAAGGATGAGTTCGTTGGCCAGAATTTTTGGAGTACTCCAAGGGGTCAAATTTTGAAAATTTAGTTTCAAAAATCCCAAAAAAACGTGTTATTTGAGGTTTTTGGTGTGAGATACCATCCTAAACATAGGAACATATATGGTATATTCGGAATCAGCGTGGAATTTCCTATAAGAATCACCCACAAAATCGGTTAAAATTATTCTTTGAAAATTCGCTCACCAACTCATGTTGCATGAATGGAACTTTCTTATTTTGGTTGGACGATTGATTGATTGATAACTTTGTTTTAATTGCAGGACCAAAATGGTATTAAGTACGCTCATAAATTGTTACATTTACTCAATAAATAATACTAGCTGTACAGAAAATAAATAATAAGCGAATTTAACATAAAGAATAACAAGAACGCTAATCAGTCATCCATGATATTCACATTAAAAATATTTCGACTGAATATAACTCAGCGGCTATCAATTGCCTCTTCATCTTCTTCTCGAAAATTGCAGAAGGTTTAGCTAAAAATAATGAATGCGAAGAAGACTGACCTCAAGACCATAAAGGATAGAGTTTTACACAATCGGCGAAGAGCAAAATTTGCAAGAAGCCAATTGAGAGCACAGATTGACAATATGACATCTCCATGAAAGCTTGTTGTCGATGGTGAGCCCCCAAAAACACCACCAAGCTATCTACTCGACCATTTAAACTGAATTGAGTAGTCTGAGTCTTATTAATATTTAGAAGGAGAGAATTTGCCAGGTACCATTCTTTTATGAGGTTGTCAACCTGAACCATCTTTGCCCTTAGTTCGCCCTGGCTTGTTCCAGAGACGAGGACCGTCCAGTCACCGGCAAAAAGAGCTTACGACGGTCCATATATAATGCAATGTCATTGATAAACAACAGAAAAAATGTTGTACCTAGGACACTTCCCTGTTTAACGAATAATGTTTTCCCACTCTTCGTCAGAAGCACCAAAATGTTGTGGTAGTATTGATTGTTGATTACAGAAATTATTATTGTTTAAATTTTTATGTAATATCGAAGAGTCTACAATATTATTATTATATTATATAGTATTATCACAATATAAAATTGTACGTTCCAATCTATGTGTGTGGTGAAAATACAATATCGCCACTGGTGAGAAAATATAACCAAAATCCCTATCAATAACTTGATACTCGTAGCTACTATAACCAATTTGTGTACTGAACAATATTTTCTATTTTTGTTTCAGGTAAGAAACCAACTGGCAGTCATGATTTAGTGAGTACGAGTGTTTAATACCCCACTCTGAATTGTTCACCCTATTCCCTTGGTTAATGTTTTATCCTCTTACAATTAAGGAAAGTAAATAATGTTATTAACAAATGCCTAACGAAGGCTGCAACGTTACTCTTAAAATTCATGCGTCTCTTCATTTTCTACAAGAAGTGTTGTAAAATAAACTCTATGAAGGACGACCAGCACTTATCCACCATCTTGTTAACACTTCCGAGTCTACCAAAGGTATCATGAAGCTTTGTTTTCTCCAAAATTTGTTTCTACCAGTGGGCTCCGTAAATTCCTGAAATGACTAGTATTTCTGCATACTCACTAAGAAATTGAGTTGCTCTGAAGTTGATGCAATTTTACCAAGAAAATGGCACATTTTCAAATTGAGTCCAACGATGGTAGACAGCGCTTTGGAGGAGGCAGAAATTGTAAAGCGTTCATCTTTTGGGTCAGAAAGTCCATTTGTGGAAACACCACGCAGCCTAGGATCAGTGCCAAAAACGCAGTTTTGGGATTTTGACCATGGCCACCAATTTTTGAAAACGTCCGCTTTGAAATGGCAGACAAGCCTTTCTGTACTCAGTATGGCTTGTATTTTGGGAAAATGACACCAAACCTTCGTGCGATCGTGACCTCATTTCCGCCCTGGCTCCAGGACTAGTAGCTTAGCTGCTAGAGCACTGGGATAGAAACCCATAGATTGTAGGTTCGAGTCCTGCTTGAGCAACCATTTATTTTCACCTCAAACTGTTTCCACTTTTTCAAAGTTTTTGCCAGGTTTTTCGTGATTTGGACTACTTCCGTCTTTTTAGAACTCCCTAGTTGTTGCAAGCATTTTGGGTTAGGACGTTACCAGCCTTCAATGTCATGGCAAGAATAGCGAGAAAGCAGACGTTTCGAGCCTGAATGAACGGCTTTTCAGACTCTGCAGGTTTACGAGTACATCTTCCTTCAATCCCATAACGCCCGATGAATGACTGGTCCCTGACGGTAATTTCCTGCTTCCGATCATCGGAAGGGACTTTACGACCACGTCGAGGACATATATATTGTCAGAAGGGCAGTAATTCGGGTGCCTTCACCTCTCGCCCTGCGTTGCCTCATCTCCGGCATAATTTATTGCGTGCTTGCCCTTCGGGGGCCGAAAGCTCGTAAAACCCCCTCAACTCGGTTACCGTGAAAGCAGATGCCCTTTTCGCGTCAATATCCAGGTGGACATTAATATGCCATAATAAAAGCGGCATTAACCATAATCACCTCTCGACCTACCTGAAATCATTGAATTTTCAGGTTTAATAAGGCCTATGCAGACTGACAAGCAATTTCGCCCCTCTTTATATCGTTGATTGCACATCGAATAAAAACAGGTTTTGAAAGTTGAATGCTCAAAAATAAAAAAAGGTTCGTTCTAAATACACAACCCATTGGGGAACATGCATGGTTATTTTTTATTTTGTAATATGAAAGATCTTAATGAAGGCTTTCCAAAAAGGTGCTACATGACGGGTATCCGACAATTGTAAGTTACCGAAAATGGGTCTTGTAATTTGAACCTTCCTGCCTGCCTGGGCGGGCCCCCATTTTGCGGAACCTAAATGACGTCACTTTCAACCCATTTTCTGGGCGAACCAGCCGTAATTTCAAGCTGAAGATTGGCACCAGAGAGTTTCAAAGGGCGCTGAAGCAGATTTTGACGTTCAAAATCCAAAATCCCGACCCATGCGAGTTCTTCATCCTATGTATTACTTATCCGGCTTTCTGGAGATCAGATTTCCTTCATCACAAAAGAATGCTAACGGGAGACGACTCATTGGATCATAAAAACCGCCCCTCGGCAGGGGGACAGTCCCCTGCAACCCCGGTTAGTTCTTCTTCAGCACCACCGGCTATAATTAAAAATCATGGAACATGCTTCTACTAGTCTGCTTCATGTGTTGTGAAGGTACAATGCCAAAATACAAACCTACGAACCATCAGTAGTCTTCTGAAGGATGTTGAAGGAAGGGGAAATTGGCGGGGTGAGATGTGGTGTGATGTGTAATAAATTCAGAGCTTTCCTTAGAAATTAGCTGTATAAGCTGCACAGCTGATTCGGGCCCTTTGCGTCGTCAAGTACAAGTCCTAAGGAGGCTACATACCAAATTGTAGCTTCATAGAGTGAATAGCTTAGAAATTGGCTTTAGGAGCTGCTCAGTTGATTTTGGCCTTATACATCATCAAGTACAAGTCCTAAGGAGGCTGCGTACTACATTACAGCTTCATAGACTCAATAGTTTAGAAATTAGAAAACTTTGGGTCGCATTTTTGTGACTTTTGTGTAACGTTTTTGGACCGTTAGGTCATGGCTAAAGCATGTTCCATAGTAAAAGCTGTTTTTTTTTTTAAATTTGGCTTATGAATAAATGGGTTTCAAGTTTTCCCATCACTTTTTTGATCTTCACGCCTCGTAGGTCCCATAGATTTATGATGGGTATATTGATGCTGAAGCAAATCAAAGTTTACCATGAGGAAGAGAGTAAGAGAACCTGATGTAGATGGAACTCATAATGGCTGCAACCCGGGTATCGAGGCTAAAATTACTATCAGACCGACAGCGGGGGTTTCGAGATTTTAGTATTTTCATTATCCAGTCATAATTTCAACCTCTAATCGGCCACCCATCATTTTTTGGCATGTAAGTTCGATTATTCGTATGTGTTAGATTAGTTGCACCAGAGCAGCCATGCTTTTGTTCCTGCTGTTTGTTTCTGTTTTGGTTTTGTTCCTGATTTGCTCGGTGAAAGACTCTCCCTCGATGAACAGGCAGCGAACTCTGGCGGACGACGAGTGAGCGGAAGCGCCTTTCCCGAATGTTCGGAAACCTACTTTCAACGGGGTTTATATTCTTCGCCCAACACTTTGGTGGTCGGGGAGGTCTGATGTGATTCGTGTGTCACAGCGTCACTCGGCAATACGTCGTAATGACTATCGCTGAGGAGGGCAATAATTTGAAAATTGTTTGGGGCAGGACTTTTGAGACAACTATGGAAAATAGTTAAACCTCCACACATCGGACACAGATTGGATCTCTCTTTTTTTTTAAACCTCTTTCAATACTTCCTTTTGCTCGCGGTTCTGTCGTGATCGCATTCGTACATGATTTTCATTCACTTACCTATTCTAAAATCGAATGTTGAACGAACCAAGTAGCACTTCATTGGTTTATGGGTAAGGAAAGTGCTAGTGCGGAAGCTTCACACCAGAACGTTTCTAGCTTTATCCAAACTAAAAGTAGGCCTATCATTCGATAGGTCTATCACACGAAGTAGGTCCATCATTCGATCAAAGGAAAGGCATCTCCTTCTTCTCGCCTGTTTCACGAATCGGCAATTTCTCCCCGTTGCCGTCCAGTCCTGGACAAGGCGCGGCCAAACAATGACTCTCCCTTCTTCGTCTTCCTGAGGCAAGTCTAGCTCCATTTTGTGATCAGATAATCAGCTCCCACGCCATCCGAGACAAGAAAGGGCCTCGACTTCGTGTTCATTCCATCCAGCTTTTTTGGAATCGTTCGTAGAAGACAACTAGAAACGACGAAAAAAACCTTTTCTCTCATTTTCCTCATTGTTTCCTGGCTATTTTATATTTCACAAAAGGACATCCTGCGACTCTTCATAATAACGTTGTGCGGTTCTTCTGAAAAATAATTGTGGGAAAGTTCATGCTCCAGTTTTGAATAGGGAGAAGAAGGTTCTAATGTGGGCTATAGATTGCTTTAGGGCTAAATGTTGTCTGTTTAAGGTTATTCTGGTAATTTTACCTACGACAGCAGTCCCTACCCACCTTCAATAATTGTATGTCATGGCAACGAGGGTATGGCGCTTCAAGACCTTTTTATTAGGGGGTTTTGTGGGTTATTTATTTACTGAGCTGATCTGATAGGCAGAACCAAGCGATATCCACACTGTTCCAGACTTGTGACATGGCCCCTGTTTGATTAACTTAATTTAACCTATAGTCCCGAGGGTTACAATGTCGCACTCTCCTCAGAGGGGACCAACATGGCTGTTCCCCTACCACACCTGCTCTTCAGTAGCAGAAAACCGCATCGTCCCTGGGTCACCCGCAACCAAACGGTTATACGGCAGTAATCATCAATGTAGACTTTATTTGGTCCGCTAAGTTCCAATCAGCAGTGATTTATTTGGGGGTTTTGTGGGTTATTTATTTACTAAGCTGATCTGATAGGCAGAACAACCACGCGATATCCTCACTGTTATGGAGTTACTCTAATTTATTAGGTAGTTATTTCGGCAGATGTTATCAAAATTGTTTACCTTTATCATATGTTCTGAATAAAATTTACTTCTCGTTTTGATCTTGAACGACTGACGTGTTTTTCCTACTTTTTCATAATTTCTCTATTATCTCTATTTCTCTAATAATTTTCGTACGGACTATTTCCGATCATTTAGGGTAGGTCCAAAATAGGTTCCTCACCGAGTTTAGGGATAGTCTGTTACACTCACTCTTCCGGACTTGTGACACGGTTCCTTCTTGATTAACTTAATTTAACCTATAGTCAAGAAGGCCAAGGGTTACAACGTTGCACTCTCCTCGGAGTGGACCAACATGGCTGTTCCCCGTACCACTTCAGACCTTTTTAGTTCGTTGATGGAGTAAACAATCATTTCGGGCTGGATTTTCATCCGGCGTCTGCCACTCCAGGAGTCGCCAAATGGAGGATCAGAATTTTTTGTTCTGATGATTTCGCTTTTGGCTACTTAGTGCCTGCCCCCTTTGATTGAAGAGGGGATCCCTGAAGACCAAACGTAAAAATACCGAGATGTGCGGTCCCAGCCGCGCTGGCGGTCACCCATCCAAGATCAACTCAACTTCCGTGATATCACGGGGACCAGTTAATTCCAAGAAATAGGTAATAAAAAGAAAACGGAGTTAAATATAGAAACGTTGTCTATTTCCACGAAAATAATGAGTTACAAAGTTACATCGATTTCGACGGTTAGGCCATCATCAGTAATAAACAAGAACTTACTGATGATGCCTAACCGTCGAAATCGATTTAACTTTGTAACTCATTATTTTCGAGGAAATAGACAACATTTCTCTATTTAACTCCGTTTTCTTTTTATTGAAATGGGTTTCCACAACTTCGTCGCGAGTGATTTAGGTCGTACCAAGAAATAAGGCCGTCGTTGATCGAATGATTTTTGAGCTGTATTTTGGATGGTCTAACTGTTTTTATGTCAGCATAAGGGTGATGGGGTCCACACTAAGACATTGAATGTCGCATAAAACGGTCACCCTAATTGAGTAAGTAAGTCGCATCATTTGAAACAATAATAGTGCACTTGAATGCAGGAGGCAACTGAAAGGACCGTCTTATTGGTTTATATAGCAGTTACGACTCACGGAAAAGAACTGGCAAAGCTATTTCGACTAACTGAGATTACGTCACAGGTCGCAAACAAGACCAGAGTTAGGCTTTTTCTAATTAAGGACATATATATGTGCCATGACTCTATGCAGTGCAACTACTTCTAAAAAGCACGTTATGGTGTTCCACTCATGTTTAGCTCCGTAATCTACCAAAATTACTCTATACAGTCTGAGCTGCAGCGATTAATGGATTTGCACTCTCATATTCTTTGAATACCTCATTCATACCACAAAATGACGGTCTAAGTTGCAGCAGGTTGAGAAGTTTCACACTCATGTTTAGTACCAAAATCTAACGAAATTACTCTAGGCATTCTAAATTGTTTACAAAGTAGTCCATTTCATTCGAACCATCCGGTTTTTCCCCCACTAAGACATAAACTTAAAAAGTCAAATAAAATACGCGTCTAATGATTTTTTAATAATATTTAAAAAATCATAATTCAAACAATCAAGAACGTGCGCAAATTTGCTCGTATTATGCAAAAAATTCAAAAACCCGAGATTTTTGTATGTTTGAGTGTAATACAATAACAATTTGTGATACACGGTTTTCTTGTGTTTTTCAATGCTGAATAACGTGGTGATGTTCATTTCCCCTTGAACTTTTTGACCTTTACCTTGAAAAACCAGAATTTGCTGGACTCTTCTCGAAGTGGCCGGTCATTTTTCTATGGAATTTTACGTAGCATCCTAATAATAAATGAAAACCGGGCGTATCCATTTGAAATAAGGTAGTTGGTGTGGATCGCGCACACGTGAGTGTGAATGATTGTTTGAATTTTAGCGAATTTTCGAAGGAAATGAAGCTATTCCAGTGGGTTCAAAATTTTAGCATTGCAAATTTTTGAAAATTTTCTTCATGGAAAGCCGTTTCACAACATTCAACATTCTAAAACGACTCCTGAAAATTAACAATATTTCATTCATGTATATAATATAAGAAACCCAGACGATCGTCAGATTCTGACGGAGGTATCGAAGAAAGGATGAACTCGATGGCCAGAATTTTTGGAGTACTCCAAGGGTAATATTTTGAAAATCGCCTCAAAATATCGCTAAAAAACGCGTTTTTGAGGGTTTCAAAAAAAAAATTACCATCTTAAACAAAGGAACATATGGTACATTCGGAATCTGCGAGAAATTTCCTATAAGAATGGCCGATAATATATGGAGAATTTCGTAGGTATTTCAAAAAATTGGTAAAAATGATTATACAAATTTTTGTAAAAATTGCGTCAAAAATCTTGGAAAATTCGCTAATTAAGTCATCCTGCATGACTGGACCTTTTTTTTCTCAAATCATTATAGACCCTCATTTGAAATATGTCTTAGTTCGGCAAAAACAAGGGGGTTTCCGATGAAGTGGACCACTTATTTATATAGGTATAAGATTCGCTCGTTTGATAGAATATGATTTGATGAAATGATCATGATTTGGTTTTCATGAAAGTGTTTTCATGATGATCATGATAGTTGTTTTGGTCATGTCATCTTTATGGGTGCGTCATGTCCGTGGACCACCTGTTGGGAAGTACCGCTACTTGAAATCCCCTCCGATTGTCCACCAGGACGTGGCCCAGTCTCAACACTCCTTCCCCATTCATCTCTCAAATCACCCTTTCCGGTGATGATCGCTTTTCCCAGCTCTCAGAAAGGGTCCTCAGCATAACGAGGTACCCCCCCCCCCCCCCCCCCC
>JAEMON010000012.1:21506165-21516648 GCA_030264115.1 Lygus lineolaris
AATAGCTTCATTTTCTTCGAAAATTCGCTAATGAATAGGTATATTTTCGAAGCGAGATACATCTTGAGACTTTTTGGAGAGTCGAAGTAGATTGTGCCTCGAGATGATAAAATTGTTGGAAAATTACATAAGAGCTCGCGGTAGAATCCACCAGAGAATGGATCAAGAGGTGAGAAAGAATTTGTATTCCACCAGACGTACCACTGCAGCAGCACAATAAAAGTTGGTTAATCAGAAATGATTGCGCAAAACTGGCTGACATAGGGTATGGTGGAGGGGAGATGCCTCCAAAAACGATTAGAGCAGTATGTGATAGGGCAACCTTTCTCGAGGAAAAGGAAATAGAGAGATGCGCGCTCTATATTTACAACGGAAACCTCTGGCAAAGGCAACCCGAGGTTTGAGGGAGGAATGCACAAGTGATTCAGGACCACCCAGTGACCTCGGTTTTAAGGTTTAATTGACCATCTAACTCACGCGTGCTCAGAATCCTCTTTTCCGAAGAGAGTCTGGGAGAAGCGTAGCACTTGCCACACAATTACCACCATTTATTGCCACCATTTTTCCTTTCTTGCGCCAGTAAATCGTTGCCTCTGTCAGGTGAAAGGGTTCTGAAAAATGGAAGAATTCTATTCTTATTTCTTTGTGCGGTGAACCGGCTCATTCAAACTCTACCAAACTGATTTTTTCAGAAACCTCTCATATCAGGAGTGGCTCTTGGGGATGTAACGTGGTGAAGCTAAGGTCGTGAACAAGGAAATCATTAAGGAACACGAGGAGGGGTTGGGCAAAAACCATTTACACGAAGAGTAGAGGGGTTTTTTGCAGATCATCAGGTACCTCATAACTGATTCAAGTATGCAAAAATTACAAAATAACAAAAATTGCAAACATTGACAAAACTACAAAAAATGACAACATTACAAAAATTGGCCAAATTACAAAAAATTGACAAAATTACCTACTAAAATAGAAAAAATTACAAAAATTCACAAAACTACAAAAATTGACGAAATGACCTGTCTGCAAACAAGCGATGCGTGGGGGCACTGCGAAAACAAGGATGAGTCGAGGAAGCCTCATAACTGATTCAAGTATGCGAAAAATTACAAAAATTGACAAAATTACACAATGACAAAACACTAAACACTAACTTAGACAATGATAAAAACTAACACACAAAACACTAACTTACGTAAAAATGTCATTTAATGAATGGTCAAAATAACATCTTAACTACGATAGATATTGTGCAGGCACCTAATTTTTCGATATTCCCTACCTGTAGAAAATCTCTGAACGCCTCTCCAAAACGTCACCGAAGAGAAAATAATACAAAGAGTATAATCTACATGGTTACTGTAATGAGAAAGTTTTTTGTCATTTGACTTCTGTATAATTTAATTTCTTTTACTTTCACCAACCAATCTGACGTCATAATCCATAGTAACCAAGGCTGGTACCCGTTAGAGCGGGGCATAGTAATCCTCAGCCCCTTCTGAAGCAATGGCGGTACATGAGACAACTCTCAATACTCAATTGTGTTGTAGGCATACAAGTTTAGGCAACTTTTATATTTAATTTTATTATATTCCTCTTCTACCTTTTTCATGAGTACGAGACTGCACCCCAAAAAATTCACCCAAAACCCGCCCGTCAATCAGATAGTCCCGAAACTTGATCGATCACCTTTTTAGCGAATTTTCGAAGAAAATGAAGCTATTGCAATGGCTTCAAAATTTAAATAATGCAGATTTTTGAACATTTTTTTCGTGGAAATCTGTTTCAGACCATTCTAAAAGTATTCCTGAAATTAAACACTTTAAAATAAATAGGTGTATAAATATATATATTATATTTATGTATGTGTCACTCCAGACGATATCTGACCGAGAAATCAAGCTAAAAATCCGAAAAAATTTCAAAGAAAGGATGAGTTCGGTGGCCAGAATTTTTGGAGAACTCCAAGAGTTAACATTTTAAAAATTTATTTAAAGTCAGAAATAGATTTAAAAAAAACGCGTTTTTGATATGAATTACCATCTTAAACATAGGATCATATGGTATATTCGGAGTCATCGTGAAATTTCCTATACGAATCACTCACCAAACTGGACCACCAATTTTGGAATCTTGCCACAATTATTCTCGTGGCACGATCCTTTCATCGCATCATGAATGAAGTGTGACTTTGAGGTGAAAACGCAATGTTTAACCTACGTAGGTAACTAATTAGCTACGATGTGTGCAAACTTAATTCTAACTTAATTTTCACGAAAAAGAGCGTTAGTGACGGAGTTGTTTTTTTTTTAATCTTCTTGCTGCCCTGAAAGATACGGTTTCATCGGTCGGAACAAGTCGGAAAACGAATATTAACCAAGCGTTAAGCTCACTTCGTGCGCAACAGGGCAATGAAAGAGGTTGACGAACTCGGAGTTTCCTTACCTGAACCGGAGGAAGTCGGGGGAAAAAAAAAATTGTAGTTAATTGCGAAAGTATAATAGCATCATGAATACTAAATACAGGGTAGGGGAAACGCTATTCTGATGGGGAGGTTATATCTAATCTAAGCGATGAAAATTGGGTTAATGGCCGGGCTTGGTTGGGAAGGAAGGATCAAGAAGAAGATAGAGCACGGAGCTGTGAGCTGAGACGAGGGTTAATATTTATGTAAGTATTCAGCAGGATTGCACCTGAACGCGATAGGATCGTGTGGATTTCGAATGACTTCCTACGAGATTGTGTGGATCTTGTGTGGTTGTTGATCTTATCACTACTTCTTGATTGACTCTTCAATGGACACGAGGCCCACAGAATTGACGTGTGGCGTGCGGTGGTGGCCCTGTTGCTCCAATGGCTCGTGAAAGGTGAAATAGAGAAACTTTACGATGATCGGAAAGAAGGTCACATATTGATTTATGATATAATGGGGTATTTTGGTGGGCATAAAAACTAAGTAGATGATTTTTGCAATATTTTAGTAGTTCAAGTATACCTACCCAGTAAACTGTGAAATGAACGTTTATTGTGGAAGAAGGTGATGATTGTGCAATGTAAGAGGAAAGAAATGTGAAATGAAGATATCGGATATTGAAAAAGCCCGGGGGTAAAATATAGCTTCCAAAGTGATCTCGGTGATCAAGATCTCCACTCATTTATTTATTCTAACATTAATAATAAGAAGTGATAACTTATCTACTCATAACTTCTTTCGAAGCAAAGAAATGGAATGAATCAATCAATAACTTGTCTCGCTAATCAGGTTTGGTATGGATACTACTGAATTCTTTCAATCAGAGATATAAGAGGCAGTGAATTACTTCTACGTCACAAGCCCGCCATTTCTCAAATCCCATATCTCTATTTGCTTCTCCAATTAATTGTATTAATATTTCTTGATGAACAGGCACAATTTTCGTTTACATCAAGGAATATTTTTTTAATAATACCATTTTCTAATAATATTTTTAAAATTTTTAATAATAATTTTTTTAATAATTATTTGTTTAATATAAATTGTTTTTAATACCTTTTCTTAATTTTGAAAAAAAAAAAAAAAAAAAATCATTTGGAAAAAACTTCAATTTCATTTAAAAGGGTTGCATGTACCCAGCTGGTAGATGTGGACGGGATCCATGCGATGGGCTGTAGGGCGATAGGCGATTGGCTCCTCAGCTCAACTATCGATTTTGCTCGCCTGGTATCGATGTAGGTGACATTAAAAGAGGAACTGAGTCCACCCAGCATGACGCATGGATGCTATAATACGACAAACCGAAATTCTAACTTTCTATGTTTTCCGGTGATCTAAACTCGCTATTGAGAGCGCCAAGGCAATAGAAGTTCTACTGTGGGCATTGTAAGGGGCCGAAAATCGGAATAGCAGTGGAGATGAAGAAATGCCGATTCTGTGGCTTGGAGTGATCGGTGCCATGTCTTGGCTATTCGGTCGGGTAGCCGGTTCAGACCCCCACGAAGTGTGAACCTTATCAAATTGAATTAATGTTTCTGAGATTGAGGGTTGAGTGGACATAGTAACCTCGAAAGAGCTTGATTATAACCGTGAACTGCGGTTTTCTGTCAACAATATTAATTATGGGTATAAAAGAATCCGCAGGAAATCATTAGTAGGTAATATATTTGAATGTATAGTGAACAAACATTATCCAACTTCTCCAGTGTACGCAAAGTTCCTCTGCCTTCGGTAGTGGAAAAGTGGCAAATAGAATTCATCACATTTCTCTGAACAACACGGAAGTAATGTACCCCATCGTACGAGACTCTTGGCCCAGAGGCCCGATTTTCAGTGTTGCTCTCTTGCATATATGGATAATGATGACCTTTTCGCTCTCGAGTCTGGTTCTAAATGGTAATAAAGCTGAGTCACAGATCACCATCACCCATTCCGTTAGGATTCCGAATGAATTAAGTCAGGAGAACAAGCTGGATTTTACTCCGACGCCCGGATTAAAATTCACTGAGCTGACTTGTACAAGAGTGTGATAATCAAGTTTTATCTTAACTTGTTTTACATAATATAGGAACACTTGAATGTGGAGGTTCGTTATGGCGTTTGATTCACTTTGTTCGTACAACTCGGTTGTTTACCAGAAAAAATTTTCATTATTTTCATCTACACTTCAGTAAGCTTCATGGTAATCCATTGTCATCCAACAGACAACATAATACATTTAATTATGTCAGAAGGTGACGCATGGAATGAATGAGTGAAAAAAACATTTTTATTCAAAAAAATAGGCACAGAAAAAATACAAATTTATGATCATTCTTAATGTGTAGAAGGTATTATAGTTAAACCTGTTCTACCGCGTCACACTGCATCCCACCCCAAACCTAAGCATCATAATGCTGCCAATACTGAGAGCCGAGCAGTTTTTGAAAAGTCGAGGTTTTGCGTTTTGTACCATAAAAATCTCAATTTTACGAAAACTGCACAGCTGGTGAAACTGATTTTCTCGTTTGCGCGGCAGAAGAGCCCTGACATAACATACCCCTGAGCTGACCTATAAACCTCCGGGGGACACCTGGTAATATTAGTGACACGGTGATCCATCTTAATCCTAACAATCCTTCGTTGTCGGGTGCCCCATGATAATGAATGGGATGATAATAGTCATTGTACATGCTCCATGATAATAACTAGGAGGATAATATCACAGAATGTGCTCCATGATGATGCTCCTGATAATATCACGGTAGGATGATGTTATGGACAGATATTACTGATTTCCAAAGTAAGTTTTTACGTGTATTCTATGTATCTATTAGTCGTTACGTTACTATTATGTGTTGTAGGCCGGTTTGGGTTTATTATTTTTTATGATAAACCTCTAGAATCGAGTTACGAAAATAAAATAGGTACCTAGACATAGCATGTGTAAACCTAACATGTTTAAACCACCTTAAAACGAGGGGTGCATTCGAACTCTCGAACTCAAGAACTTTCGAACCGAACTCGAACTGCTTATTCCAAAATATTCGAACTCGAACATTTTGTTCTCGAACTTAAACCACTTTCGGTACTTTCGCATTATACGGGCGCCACTTACGCTGGGGCGGTTAGGTTAGGTTATTATTTAGGTTATATTATAGGTTATATTATTTAGGTTATTAGTTAGGTTATATATATTAAAGTGTGTTTTGTATAAATATGTGTTTTTTTAATTGATTTCCGGTACCAAAAATCCTTAAAATGTACCTAGTGGCGCCCGTATAATGCGAAAGTACCCCACTTTCCATAAAAGTTCGCGAACTGTTCACCAACTTTATTATACGAGTATGACGTATGATGTGAAGAGTAAGGACTCTCCTGTATCTCAAGAAATGTTTCGAACATGTCCATTAGAATATAATACCAACGATCAGCGTGAAATATAATTTTGAACCCATTAGAGTGTTTCGTTCTTTCAAGTAGGTACATTGCTTGAGGTCGCTGCGGGACCTTCTTGGAACATTAACGTCTAAATACCCACTTCAAACACTGGATTCCAGGGATACTGTTCTCACGATACAGGTAGTGAGTAGGTACCTTGAATTCTAGAAAATGAGGTGAGGGGAAGGAGTAAGTAGTTTTCTAGAATTTCCCATATTTCCTCTAGAAGGTGGGAAGCTACGTATTCGTGCAAGAAATTAAAAACATGTTTGTCCTTCAAAATGAATAATGTCCACTTGCTTTCTGCATTTCAGAGCTTTTTGTCTGTCTATCGGTCTGTTAGTCTGGCTGTCTGTCCGTCTGTGGTAGGCAAAACTATATGAATTTATGGTCCGATTTTAACGATATTTTGAGGGATAGTCCGGGTGATGCCCTGAACAGTCTCCTATTAATTTTATTACCGTCGGTTCAATGTTAGCTAGTACGCATGCGTAAACTCGAATTTCCTGAAACTCCGGTTACAGTTCCTATTTGACCAATTTTGTTCAAATTCGGAAAGTAATCGGGCAATGATACCAAGACGATTACCTTTGATTTCGTCTCAATTGGATCTGCAATAGCTACTGCGCATGCGCAAACATCAGATTCGTTGTCACAGTCATAATTCTGGAACCACTCCACCAATTTCGGTGATTTTTTTTCAGGAATTACGCGAGTTTAAACCTAGACGGTCCTCTATAAATGTCATGGCCACCTGTTAGCTTCTGCGCATGCGCAAACGGGAATTTTCTCGAACTACGATTTTTTAGTTCCTAATGTAGTAGTTGGAGGCTGACTACAAGTACCTATCTATACGAATCTCGTAACGATTGGGCCACTAACATCAACCGCGCACGCATGCGCAAACTTTCAATTTATTGGTCATACGGATAACTCCGGATCCATTCTACCTATTTCGCTGAAATTTTCACTGACTGATTCTATACGTGGATGCTACAAAATTGAGGCCCACCCAGCTTGTCAGAATGTTTTTTTCATTTTGATAAATGGATAACATAATTATTTCTTGGAAAAATGGGCTGCTCGCGCCAGGACTCGACCAGTTCGTGACAAACTCGAACCCGAACTCATGAATTGATTCATGAGCTCATCATTGACTCATTCGAAATCATGAACTCATGGATTGAATTCATTCCGAACTCAAACCGACGAGTACGAAACATTCAAACTCGAACTCGAACTTTCCAAAGTTCGAGTTCGAGGGTTCTAATGCACCCCTACTTAAAATTAAACTGTTCATTAATTATATATCTTGGTTTTTCCTCATTACAGCATAATGGAGGATTCTGTCAAGTGGCGCAGCAATAAATATGGTCACCATGAATAATCCTTTTTGTCAACAGGATAAATCCCGATGAAAACACCTATTATTGGCCGACCAATTTTCAACAACCAGATAATAAATAAATATTATCCACTTTCAAAAAGTAATTCCACTCTCCGTTAGTCGGGCATTACGCAACGTTTTTTTTTGTGGATTTCGGCGTATTTTCGTTTCGCAGTCGGTAGTTGAAGGTATACCTTCGGGTCCAGTAATTGTAGAACAGTGCGTCCTGGCGGAAGGAGCCTTCACGGTCCGCAGACCGCATGTTGTGAAACATCCTTGACAAAATGGGCGTTCACACGTCGACGGATTGCAAATAAACACGATTTTTTGACACCCCGAAATAGGTGAAGACATTTCGCGATGATGTGTGGTTTTTACTTGAACGCGAGAAGTTTTACTATGGTATAGTTGGGAATTCTGTTGTAGAATCGGAGAGGCATTATGGTTTATAATATTTTTGTTGTTAGGGTAGTGTTGAGGGGAGAAGAAACGGCTCTTCTCGATCTTTGGTTATATTTTGGCAAAAAAATGTGACATTTTGGGAAATATAGCCAAAAATCACAAAAGTGGACAATTCCTACCCATGCGATGACCCAATTTCCTAGTTGGTAGACTTATATAGTAATAACTCACTGGATCGTCCTGATTAACTGTCATCTCGCATTCGAGAATCCTTGTCTTTAAGACCGCTAGTTTCAAACTCTAACAGCCGGGATTTCAGTCTTAAAACCTCGTACTTATAACGACAATTTGCTTCACCGCCCAACTTACAACGAACGTGGGACGCCTCAAGGACATTTCCACCTCACAACTTTAAAAATGTAGTTGCATCGCTGGAATTGCACAACGGCGGACATTCGCTTTATTATTGAACTACCGTCTAATTTTCAATCACTCTTTTCAATATTATAAGCAATATAAATAGCCTGCCCATCAGGTACCTTTCAGCCTCTAGTTTCAAAGAATGACAATTTTCTTTCAATTCAATTTGTTCAGAAATATATTTTCAAAGAAATTACTACTGTTTCTTTGTAGCAAACTTGGTGGGTCATTGTATCTTTATTATGCTAGTAACCTTATAAAAAACAACGGTTTATTATTTTCTGTATAGAAAAGCCCATCTACAAAGATCCTATTGACATAAAACTTTCGACTCAGCTGATCTCAGAGCTCCATTTTCACTCAGCTGATCTGGAAGCTCCATTTTCGACTCAGCTGATATGGGAGCTACATTTTCGACCCAGCTGATCTGAGAGCTCCATTCTCGACTCAGCTGATCTGGGAGCTCCATTTTAGACTCAGCTGATCTGAGAGCTCCATTTTCGACTCAGCTGATCTGGGAGCTTCATTTTCGACACAGCTGATCTGCGAGCTCAATTTTCGATGCAGAGAGTAGTACCTTAAACATTGCGATTCACATTCGTGTTTCTGCTCTTTTTGTCGTTCAACCCTTAAGTCCCTACAGGGAGCGAACGGTTGGTCCTAAAACGCTCCGCAAGGTCTCATTCGACGCTAAAAATTGTGTTCTATTTTAAATCGAATGAAAAAATTACCATCCTATTTGAAATTTACAAGCTAGGGCGTTTTGAAAATTGCATCCCCTATTTTCTACCCCTTAGAGAAGGCTGACGGTAACGCAAAGCTTCGACCCATAACTAGACCCCGAACGGGGCCGGTATACCGAATTTCATTAATTTTGGTCCATGGTAACTAAGGAGAGTGCCGCGGACGGCGTACGGCGGACGGACGGATTTTTTTTATTCGATTTTTGGATTCTACGTATCTTGAAACGTAAAACCTCAAATTTTGAGGGGGGGTTAAAATTTTTTTTTTCGTGCTCGATTCCAAAGGTTCATTATTGAAAATAATAAACCAAAATTAGAAAACGTTGCAATTTATTGAACAACGGTTTATTATTTCCTGAATGAGCCCCGAAGATCGGTGTTGGCGTATAGGTACTTGTGGTTTGGATTCAACAAATTAAAAGTTTCATAATATTTCATTTTTTGACTAAAAATATTCATAATTCGTTTTGTTAAAAAATATAATTCATCGATATTTTATTGCCATGTTCAATCCTTGGGTAGGTAGGTAGGTAGGTATAATTTTATATTAATTGAAATAATTGTTATTTACATTACCTATTTTAATCTCACAATGTTGACTGGTCTCTCGTCACCTTATTCTACTCAATTTCCTGGTCTGATAGCTCAATTTTTAACTATCTGCGAGCAGACTTGCAAACTCATCATAGGTGAAGACAATAATATTGGGTCGAAAAAAGGTTCTATAAACTGGGTAAAACATACGTTTTATGCTATATTTTCTGTCCTTTGCATTATGCTATATGTTGTACCGTGAATTTATTAGATAAGATTCTTTTTCTTTTGATGTGTGCCATACGATAAATAAATAAAAATAAACATACGAATTTAACTTACAAAAATGACTCAATCCAGCAACGTTCTACTATCAACGTTTGGCAAACTTTGCTATGCGAGAACCGATAGCATACGGCAAGGAATCAGCTTCTTGCTGCACAACTTTGTTGGTTCTGTTTCAAACCTTAATCGAGGGCAGATGTTGAGGTCAGTAAGTTGAATACGAATGAAAACAGCTCAAGACACCCAGCTGATCAAGGGTCTGTCATCCGTCTTCAGCAGACACCCGAAGTCTCACCGAAAAATATCACCGATGTAGGTCGAATACCTACTTATGAAAAAAGTTCACTCAGCTCTCAGCTGATGATGGGTCTCATTCATTTTCAGCAGACCCTCAAAGCCTTCCTTTCATCTGACGGATAACGATTTGAAACAGGTAATATCGACAACCATACGTTCATCCGTTTTCAATTTATTATGTCATGATTGATGGCAAATGAAAAAAAATCACAATTTTTTTATTGCCTTTAAAAAAACTAGACAATGTAGCGAATAAAATGATGTATTGGAAATTAATTTTAGGTGCTTCAAGTGCATGAAAAATATATTAAATCCGGTTCTAGAACTGCCCGGCGCTGTAGGATGCGTTGTCCGTTTACTCCAAAATGGATAATCAAAGTGCATATGTACATGGATAGTGCATAGATACTCAAGGATTAGATAAGATCAGGTGATAATAATATCAGTGTAGTGTCATTCTTTTGACATTTTATGTCTTTACTAAGGCCCGGTTTCACCAAAAAAATCCTTTATCGAGTTTTG